>JAJPUD010004962.1:0-30385 GCA_023553655.1 Myrmecobius fasciatus | reverse complement strand
AATGAATGTTGGAGGGGATGTGGGAAAACTGGGACACTAATACATTGTTGATGGAACTGTGAATGGATCCAACCATTCTGGAGAGCAATTTGGAACTATGCTCAAAAAGTTATCAAACTGTGCATGCCCTTTGACCCAGCAGTGTTTCTACTGGGCCTATATCCCAAAGAGATCTTAGAGGAGGGAAAGGGACCCACATGTGCAAGAATGTTTGTGGCAGCCCTTTTTGTAGTGGCTAGAAACTGGAAACTGAAGGGATGCCCATCAATTGGAGAGTGGCTGAATAAATTATGCTATACGAATGTTATGGAATATTATTGCTCTGTAAGAAAGGACCAGCAGGATGATTTCAGAGAGGCCTGGAGAGACTTGCATGAACTGATGCTGAGTGAAGCGAGCAGAACCAGGAGATCATCTTACACAGCAACAACAATATTACATGATGATCAATTCTGATGGACATGCCTCTCTGCAACAAAGAATTGTCTCAAACCAGTTCCAATTGTTCACTGAAGAAAACCATATACACCCAGAGAGAGGGACATGAAATATGGAACACAATGCAACATTTTCATGCTCTCTATTGATATTTGCTTGCATTGTGTTGCCTTTCTCTGATTTTCTTTTTTTTTTCTTGTAGATAGGATTTTTCTTGCATAACTTGTCAAGTATTTTAACATTATTAACATGTAGTGGACTTCCTGCCATCTACGGGAGGGGAAGGGACTGGGGGTAAAATTTTAATGGAAAGCTTTGTAAAGATCAATGCTGAGAAACTACCCATACATATGTTATACAAATAAAAAGCTTTACTAAAAAATAAAAAAATAAACTTAAAATAGAGTATAAGATTAGAGAATCAGAAAGAACTTTCCAGCTCCACCCCACTCTCTTCCCTACCCACAGTGATGAGGACATTAAAAGTTACACCAAAAGTAGAATTTGAGCTTAATTTCAAACTGTTCTGACTTCAAATTCAGAATTTTTTCTACCATACATAATACTGTCTCCCATTCAAAGCAAAATCTGTGGTACAAATTATAATATATGAATATGATGTAATTCTTTTGAGCTATAAGAAATTATTAAGAAAGCTGATTTCAGATTAATCTGTGAAGATGTATGTGTGTGTGAGTTTGTCGAACATGGTTAATATGGGAATTTGTTTTGCTTGAATATACATATTTTAATGAGTTTTGTTTTTCTTGTGTTTTCAGTAGGAAAGAAGCAGGTAGAAAGGATATATTGCAAACTTGGAAATAAAATTAAATTGAATTAAAAATTAAAAAATAGTCAAAATGTTTTATGTGAACAGAATGAACCAAATTAATAATTTTATTTCTTTCTAGCTCCATAAAATGATACTGTTGTAGTTTGGTTGATATAACATTGAATGAATAAATTAACTTAAGAGTTATTATCTTCAAAAACATATTGTCATTACCTAATCATGGACAATTTGTATTTTGATTTTGATTTTTATAACTGTTCAATTTTAAAAAGAAAATTATCTTATTTTCCCCATTGTATTATAAGTCCTATATTACTTTCAAAATCCTTAAACATAATTACCTTGCTAAATTTTTCTAGAATTCTAACTGGTACTGAATTCTGTCCTGTCCTTTCCTCCCATTCCCTCTTGTTCCCTCCATTTTTCTCTCCTCTCCTCCCTTCTTCTTCTCATCTCCTCTCCTTCTTCTCTTGTCTCCTCTCCTCTTATCTACTCTCTTCTTCACTCCTCTCATTGCCTTCCCTCCCCTCCCTTGCTTTCCACTCTTCTCTTCTCTTCAACCCATCTTCTCTTCACCTCTCTTTTATTTTCTCCTCCTTCAAAAAACCAAGATTTAGGGTCTCCATATCTTATCTGAGCTGCAAGAATAGCAGGTCCTCATAGTCTAGTCTTAATATTATTTTTCAAGGAAGCTATAATCTACATTTTTCTGTTTTTGCCTGGTTTGTACCTTCTTAGGCATCATGAGGAGTCTCTGTCCCTGGAGTCTTAATATATTAATGCCAATGCTAGGGCAGATATATCCAATATGTTGTAATCCCACTGCAGCTAGGTAGTTGCAAAATCAAATGATCCACCAGACTTAGCCATTTCCAACAGCAGGGATTACAGTGTGTATCACCATGCTAGAATTCCAGGTCATTAACTGGAATGATTGAATGTTAACTATCACATAAAATAGCCATTTTTACAATCTTAGTGAACGATACTCAGTTGTGATTGATAAGTTATTCTTGGATCTAAAGCTTTTTCTTTTGATTTTGTTTCTTCTATTCAAGGGTTTCTTTAAAAAAGAATAATAAGTTAGGGGTCATTGACATAGTATTGTGGAATAGATTAGATATTTTTCTGATCCCCATTTTTTGTGATCAAACCTCTGCAAAACAGCAGTTTTGTGTCAGCTGTTTCCATGGACTAGGACACCAAGAATCCAAAAGATTTAAAAAAAAAAAAAACTCCACAAAACTAGACACTAGCTCATTCAACTCCTGTCCCCTACTTCCCAGTGAGATTGCATTATATGACATATGAATTAGATATAGACCTACATCAAAACTCTTCTTTCCTTGTATCTTACGTGGATACCTCATTCCAGGCTATGGAAATTCAAGAAAGTTAAGAGAAAATATGATCATTAGGAGAGGAAAACATATGAATCTCAAAGATGATGTATAGAGACAACCTAAGAATCATAGATTCTCAGAAGCATATGACAGGATTGTAATCCTTAAAACCATAAAAGAAGAAGTAATATAAAAAAATTGCCCAGAACTTCTGAACATAGAATGTTTCTTTTGTGGGATTATATTACCAAAAATGTTTTTACAAAATTATATTACAAAAGGATCCATTAAAAGGGAGCAAGAGAATAGAGAGGCATGAGTAATGCACAAAAGGAAGGGGAAATGACCTCTTTTGTCTCAGAAATCAAAGAATTATAGGACATTGGGTGAAGAAGAAGAAGGAAGAATTGAAAAAAAGGAAGAAAGGAAGGAGACTCTATTTGGGACATGGAAGCATGTTCCACTGATGAATATTCCTTTGGATACAGGAAAATGAGGACTTTACACTAGATGAAATTTGGGGGATTGAGTACCTGAAAAATCTACCTGTCTCAGGAGAAGGGGAGTTAGAACTTCTCTGGGTAAATTGATATCTGGAATAGAGAACATGAACCTAGAGAAATCTCCAGGAAAATTTAGAAATGACCAAGAATAGGTACAAATATGTGGGGGTATGTGGGGAAGATGCTCTACAATGGGGCAACTGACATTTGCAATAATTTGCAATGTTCTGAGAATAAGAATTCAATGAGAAAAAGGAATTCACCAGGTAAGCCCTAAAAGGAAGAAAAAAACAACTGGAGAACAGAATCAAAAATAGATATCTTGGAAGTTTGAGTGAATAAAGAATATAGAGAAAAAGAGAACAGATGATTATTAGGGTCATGGATTAGAGAATAAAAGTCAAGATGAAATAGAGAAAATGGTTAATGAAGAGAGTAAAAATAAATTTGAAAGGGGAGCAACATTTTTTAAAATCAATGAACTTGACTAATTACAGGGGGAAAGAGTGGGAAAACTTGAATGAGAAGGGGAAAAGAAGCAAAAATATATAACTAGATGAAAGCATAAGAGAGGAACTAATAATTTTTAAAAAATATAGATGCAGTGGAGCCAAATGGTGGAGTAAATGCAGGAACCCACAAACTACTCCAGATTTCTTTAAATAATTACTCTGAGCAAATTTTAGAGCATCAGAACACCCCAAAAGATGGAGCTGAGGACAGCTTAGAAGTCCAGTAGAAATGGTCAGGGGAACCAGGTGAAAGTCTAGCATGCAATTTCAGTGCAGGCCATATCACCACAGTCCTAGCCCCAAATCCAAATTTGTGAGGTTCGCAGAAAAAGTCTGTCAATAGGATGAGGGCCTTGGGAAACCAGCAAACCAAGAGTGGCCAGGGACAGTGGTAGCAGTGGCAGTTTCCTGAGGCTTCAGCTCACAAAAAGTCTTTTTATTAGCACTGAGAAAGGACTCTGATTCTTTAGCACACTAGTCCTTATAGCTACTGTGAAGCAGGGACACCCCTGATATTTTGGGGGCAGAAAGGAGTGCTTGTGGTCAGGTCCCCAGAAAGGTCTCTGAAAACAGCTGCACAAAATTATTCAAACTTGGGACAGTGCATCCTCCACCCTGGAAACACAGTCCTATGCTAACAAAGAGTTAAAAGCCAAGAAATAGGCTAGAAAAATGAGCAGAAAAGGCAAAATGTTTCTGACCATAGAAAATTACTATGGTGACAAGGAAGATCAAAACACACACATGCAGAAAAAGATAACAAAGTCAAAATTCCTATATCCAAAGCCTCCAAGAAAAAATAAGCCTGATCTCAGCTATGGAAGAGCTCAAAAGGGACTTTGAAAATCAAATAAGAGTTAGAAGAAAAAAATAGGGAAAAAATTGAGAGTGGTGCAAAAGGAAATGCAAAAAACTAATGAGGAGGAGAGTGCCATAAAAAGCAAAATTGGCCAGATGGAAAAGGAGGTACAAAAGCTCCCTGAAAATAATAATTCCTTAAAAATAAGAAAATGGAACTTAATGACATTATGAGAAATCAATATACAGTAAAGCAAAAAGAAAAGAAAACAATGAGAAATATCTCCTTGGAAAAATAACTGACCAGTAAATAGATGATTTTTCTGAGCATCCTGCTCACCATTTCTTATAGCACAATAATATTCCATAACAATCATATGCCATATACATTTTAAATTATGATTTATCTCTTTGGAATACAAATGTAAGGTAGGTTTTTTATTTTAATTAAAGTTTTTTATTTTCAAAACATATTCATGGATAATTCTTCAACATTGATCCCTGCAAAACCTTGTGTTCCAAATTTTCCCCTCCTTACCCCCACCTTCTCTTCTAGATAGTAAGTAATCCAATATATGCTAAATATGTTAAAATATGTTAAATCCAATATATGTAGACATATTTATACAATTATCTTGCTGCACAAAAAAATCAGATTAAAAAAAGGAAAAAAAAAATGAGAAAGAAAAGAAAATGTAAGCCAAAAACAAAAAGAATATGCACAGTTTTATAGTCCTTTGAACATAGTTCCAAATTTCTATACAGAAAAGTTAAATTGATCCACAACTCCACTGATACTGCATTAGTGTTTTGATTTTCCCACATCTCCTCCAACATTTATTATTTTTCTTTTCTGAGTATCTCAGAGTTGTTTTAATTTGTATTTCTCTAATCAATAGAATATAACATGCTTTTCATGAGATTATACATAGCTTTGATTTGTTTGTCTGAAAATTACCTCTTGTCTATCTTTTGGCCATTTATCAATTGTGAAAATGATTTGGATTGTTATAAATTTGACTCCATTCTCTATATATTTGAGAAATGCAACTTTTATCAGATTTACTTGTTGCCAATTTTCTGCTTTCCTTTTAATTTTGATTGCATTCATTTTATTTGTGTAAAACATTTAAAATTTTATATAATCAAACTTATCTATTTTATATTCTTTAATTCTCTCTATATATTCTTTGGTCCTAAATTCTTTCCTAATCCACGATCCCTTAATTTTCTTATGGTATTATCTTTTAACTGTAAATCATGTTCCCATTTAACCTTATCTTGGTACACTGCATGAGATGTTGGTCTATACCTAGTCCCTGTCCTATTGCTTCCAGTTATTTTTAACAGCTTTTATAAAATAATGATTTTTATTCTAAAAGCTTGGATGTTTAGGTTTATCATATACTATTAGGATATTATGTTCATTGTATTCTTAATCTATTTCACTATTCACCACTTGATTTGTTAGCCAATCCCAGAATGCTTTGAGGATTATCACTTTATAATACAGTTTGAGATCTGATATGGCTAGATCACCTTCCTTCACATTTTTTTGATTCCCTTGATATTTTTAAACTTTTGTTCTTTTAGATGAATTTTCTTTTTTTTCTAGCTCTATAAAATGTGTTTGATAGAATGATTGGTATGGCACTGAAAAAGTAGGTTAAGGTAGGAAAAATTGTTGTATTTATTATATTGGTTGTCCTACCCATGAGCAATTAATATTTTTCTAATTACTTAGATCTGACTTTATTTGTGAGAATAATGTTTTGTAGCTGTGTTCATATAGGTCCTGGGTTTTTTGGCAGACAGAATCCTAAATATTTATATTATATCCAGCTATTTTAAATGGGATTTCTCTTTCTATCTTTCATTGTTGGACTTTGTTGCTAATATGTAGAAATTCTGATGTTTTATGTATATTTATTTTGTATTCTGCAATTATGATAAAATTGTTCATTATTTTAAATAGTTTTTAGCTGATTCTCTAGGATTCTTTAAGGGATAACATCATATCATCTTCAAAGATTGATACTTTTATTTTCTTGCTGCCTGTTCTAATTTCTTCAATTTCATTTTCTTCTCTAACTAACATTTCTAGTACAATATTACATAATAGAATTGATAATAGGTATCCTTGCTTCATCACTGTATTGAGAAGGTTTCTATCTTATCCCCAATATAGATAATTCTTGCTGACAGGTTTAGATAAATATTACTTATAATTTTAAGAAACACTTTTATTCCTTTGCTTTCTAGTGCTTTTTATAGGAATGGGTATGATATTTTGTCATATGGCTTTTCTACAACTATTGAAATAATCATATTATTTCTGTAGGTTTTCTTATTGGCATGACCAATTATGCTAATAGGTTTCCTAATACTGAAACAGCCTTGGATTCTTGGTATAGATCTCATATGGATATAGTGATTTTATTTTTGTGATATATTGATGTAATCTCTTTGCTAGTATTTTATTTAAATTTTTGCATCAATATTCATTAAGGAAATTGGCCTATATTTGTTTTTCTCTGCTTAGGCTTTTCCTGGTTTGGGAATCAGCACCATACTTGTGTCATAAAAGGAATTTAGTAGAATTCCTCAACCAATTTTTCAAAATAGTTTACATAATATTGGGATTAATTGTTCTTTAACTATATGGTAGAATTTGCTTGTGAATCTATCTAGTCCTGGTGTTTTTATTCTTAAAAATTTCAATTGATGGCTTGATCAATTTCTTTTTCTTAAGATTGGACAATTAAATATTTTATTTGTTCTTCTATTGATCTAGATAATTTATATTCATGTATTTCATTTAGATTGTCAAATTTATTGCCATAAAACTGGACAAAAAAGCTGCCAACAATTGTTCTAATTTCCTCTTCATTGATGGTGAATTCCCCTCTTTGATAATTGATCTTAGCAAATTGGCCTTATCCTTTCCTCTTTAAAGTCAAATAAACCATTGAGTTTATCTATTTTATTGTTTTCCTTAGTAAAAATAGCTTCATGTTTTGTTTTTTATTTCACTGGTTTTCTTTCAGTTTTGTTCATCTCTCTTTTATTTTCAGGATTTTCAATTAGCACTTAACTGTGGATTTTAATTTGTTCTGTTTCTAGGTTGTTTCTTTTTTAAGTTGTGTGTCCAATTTATTTATCTGATCTTTCTCTCTTTTATTAATATACGCAATTAGACTCATACATTTCCCTCTATATCCCATAAATTTTGGCTGTATCCCATAAATTTTGGTGTTTCATTGTCATTTTCTTTAAAAAAAATTATCAAATTTTTTTACAATTTGTTCTTTGACCCATTTATTTCTTAGGATTAGATTATTTAGCTTTCACTTAATTTTAAATCTATCTTTCCAATGTCCATTACTCAATGTAATTTTTATTGTATTATGATCTGAAAAGTATGCATTTGCTATTTTTGCTTTTCTGTGTGACATATACTGCTGGATAAAAGGAATATCCTTTCTTTTCCCATTCAATTTTCTCCAGACATCTATCATATCAGACTTTTCCAGAATTTTATTCACGTCCTTAACTTCTTTCTTATTCATGTTTGGTTATATTTTTCTGGTTCTGAGAGAAAAAAAAAGTTGAGGACCTCCACTACTACAGTTTCATTATCTAGTTCTGCCTTTAATGGATTCAACTTCTTCAAAAATTTCAGTGCTATGAAATTTGGTCCATATATGTTTAGTATTTATATTGCTTTACTGTCTATGGTACCTTTCAGCAAGACATAGTTTTCTTGTTTGTCTTTCAAAATTAGATCCGTTTTTGTTTTTGCTTTGTCTGCGAACAATTGCTATCTCTTTTTTTTGCTTCAATAAAAAAAATCGATTTTGCTCTCACCCCTTACATTTACTGTGTGTATCTCTACTTTATATGTGTTTCTTGCATTTTAGAATTCTCGTTTTTAATCAATCCTGCTATTTGTTTTTGTTTTGTGGATAAATTCACTCCTTCATATTTATAGTTCTGATAATTATGTATTTCCACCCAGGCTATTTTTTTTTGTTTATTCCTCTTTTATCCCAAGTATTTCTCTACTCACAAGTGTTTTACTTCTGATCACTGCCTCCCCCAATCCACCCATCTTCATTTTTGTTTCTCTTCTCTTTTACTATTCCTGTATTTTTAAACTTTCTTATAGGGTAAGGTACATTTCTGTATCTAACTGAGTATGTATTTTATTTCTTCTAGCCAATTTTGATAAGAGGAAGATTTAAGTTTTGCTCTTTCCACCCCACCCCCATCTTTTCCTCCATTATAATAGCTCTTACATGTCTTTTTTATGTGGGATAATTTACTAAATTCTATCTACCCACTTAGTCTTTCTATAGTGCAATATTTCTTACCTCTTTATCTATTTAAGGCAGTTCATCTTATCATCAAAGTTACCTTACATTTGTACCCTTTGTTTATTTATTCTTATTACCCTTATAGTTCTTAAGTGTTAAAGAATTATGAATATTATATTGCCATATAGAAATATAAACAATTTAATTTCATTGAATCTTCTGTATTCCCTCTTTCTTGTTTCTTTTTTACCTTTTTGTTTCCATTGCATATTATGTTTGTAGGTGAATTTTTTATACACCTCTGGTCTTTCAATTAGGAATGTTTGAAAGTTCTCTACTTTGTTAAATATCCATTTTCTCCTGAAAGATTATATTAAAATTTTCTAGGTAGGTGATTTTTTTTATTATATTCCTAATCCCTTTGTCTTCCAGTATATCATATTTCAACCCTCCTGGTTCTTTAATGTAGAAACTGACAACTCATCTGTAATCCTGGTTTTATTTCCAAAATATTTGAATTAGCTTGTTTGTGTGTTTGATTTTTGGCTACTTGCAGTACTTTGTCCTTGATCTGTGAGCTCTGGAATTTTCCTATGATGTTCTTAGGAGTTTTCATTTTGGAAATCTTAGATAGCGATCAATGAATTCTTTCAATTTTGATTTTGCCTGTTGGCTTGACTCTATTAGCACAACTTTCCTTTATAATTTCTTAAAATATGGAGTCCAGTAGTTTTTTTTTCTTATTGCGACTTTTAGATAGTCCAATAATACTTAAAATATCTGTTCTAGATTTCTTTTCTAGGTAAATTGTTTTTCCAATGAGAAATAACACTTTTTTCCATTTTAAATTTTTTTAGATTTTTTGTTTTATTTTGATGTCTTATGGGGTCATTGGATCTCACTTATTCAATTCTAATTTTTAAGGAACTAGTTTCTTTAGTGAGTTGTTGAATCTCTTTTTCTGTTTGGCCTATTCTACTTTTTAAGGAATTCTTTCTTTCCTTTTGGCCAATTTTGCTTCTTAGGGAATTCTCCTAATTGGCTTTTTGTACTTTGTTTACCACTTGGCCTAGTCTATTTTTAAGATATTATTTTCTTCAATAGTGTGTGTGTGCATGTTCGTTACCAAGCTGTTGGTTTGTTTTTCATGATTTTCTTGTATCACTCATTTCTTTCCCCAATTTTTTATCTGCCTCTCTTGATTTTCAAAACTTTTTTTGAGCACTTCTGTGCCTTGAGATGAATTCACATTTTTCTTGGAGACTTGGGATGTAGGAGCGTTGACTTTGTAATGTTCTGAATGTGTGTTTTGATCTTCTTGTCACCATAGTAACTTTCTATGGTCAGAATCTTTTTTATTGTTTGCTCATTTCCCCAGGCCATGACTCGACTTTCAATTTTTTGTTGAAGAAATGCTTTTCTTTCAAGGTGGACAGGATTGTTCTGAGCTTCAGAGATTTTATGTAGCTATTTTCAAAGATAATTGTAGGGACTTGTAAGTTTTCAGTTTTTCTAAGGTAGTCTGATCTAAGTAGAAGTGTGGTTATTGATCTGTGAGTGATAACAAGCATTCTTTTCTGCCTTGACAAGGTGATAAGGGTCTCTGCTCCATTGTGCCCACAAACTCTGGTGGACTAGTGCTTATCCCTGCCCTGGGACTGTGACCTGGGAAGGCCTCCAGAGCTGAGTATGGGCAATGCAACCGAGTCCTGCATCAGTACTAGCAAAGAGACCCTTGTCATTTCTGTCTAACCACTTGTTTGCCCTACTTAGCATCTGTGGGCTGAGAGGTCCAGAAGCAGCCAGTCACTCTGCTAATTCAATGCCTCTCAGGACCTTTTCCTGGGATCCTTCTCCCATCCACGTGCAACAGATGTTTCCCACTGACCTTCTAAATATCCTTTGACATCTGTGGGCTAAGAGGTCTTAAAACCCCCACCACTACAGCTGATTCAGTTGACATGACACCTACTCCTGGTTTGCTAGGGTGATGGTCTGTGCTAGACTGAACTCCACTCGTACCCCTGTGCAGTAAACCTTTTCTACCAAATTTCCAAGTTGTCTTGAGGTGGAAACTTGTTTCATTCCATCTTTTTGTAGATTCTGTCACTGTAGAATTTGCAAAATACAAAAATATTTAAAGAATTTGTTTACAGTTATTGTTTAAAGTTATTTAAAGGTATATAAAGGGCTAAAGTGAAAATTAAGGAAATTCTCTGACTTTACTCTGTCATCTTGGATCCACCTTTCAAGTGATTTGGGAATTTCGTTTTGTTTTGTTTTATTTTTTAGGGAGCGCATTGTTTACTTGTATCAATTTATTTTCTGAGAGTTTATTGTTGTTCAGACATTTCAGTAGTATCCAACTTTTCATGACCCCATTTGGGGTTTTCCTGGAAAAGATAATAGAGTGACTTGCCGTTCCCTTGCCCTGATCAAGTTGTTAATTGTCTTTTCATAATTTCTTTGCTTCACATTCATTTCTTTCCCCAATTTTTCCTCTACAATTGAGTTTGAAAGTAATCTGCACCAGTTTTTTGTTCTTTTTTTCTTTTTTTGCATTGTCCCACTATTATTTCTAGAGCTAGTTCTAAGGGTTTTAAAGTCTTGGTGCTTGGGAGATTATGTGATCTGTGGAGAGGGGTTGTCTCTGCTCTCCTGGTTCATTCTCTGCTTCATTCACTGCATTCACAAGCAATACTGCACCTCATGGCCCCTGATCCCTTTGTACTAATATCTCTACACCCTGGAACTATACAAGGCAGTGGTTTTGAGTAATAGAGCTACCAAGCACTACCTACTCATGCACCTAGGGTTAGTCCAAGTATCCCCTCTAATTCCTTTCTGACCAGCTGCCTGATTTCCCTTATTCTCTCTGGGTTGAGAGCTTTTGAAGCTGTTCCTGTTGCTGTCTCTGTCTTCAAGGCTCCCAAACAGTATTGTCCTATCTGGGTTCATCCTAGTCTTACTTTCTACCCAGCTTTAATCACTGAATGGGTGCAGCCTCAGTCAAATTGAAACCTGTTGAAGATCTTAGCTTAAAAAATTCAAAGTCTACTATTGCATCTAGGGGCCCCTCCAGTCCTTCTAATTTATCTGATTCCAGAGGGAAAAATGAGATAGGTGACCTTGCACCACCCTCCCTCACTAAAATCCAATTCTCTTGCATGTCATGGTATCCCCTCCCTGATCTCATGGTCGTCTTTGAGAAAGAAGGACAAACAACATTTTCTTGGAGTAGAAAAATGTCTCAGTCTGATTTATTGATTCTATTGCTCTAGAATTTAACTGGAGATTTTTTCAAAAGTGCTCTGGAGTTTAAAGTAGACTTCAGAAATACTTAATCTTAATGCTAGTTCCATCACCTTCTTCTGACTCTACCTTGTTGCATTCTCTTCTATCCATTTCCTCCTTTAAGAGTACCCCCTGATTAACATTTCTGTACTAATCCTTGGATAACTTAGTTATTCTGAGCAATACACCAGTGTCAGTTCATCTCCCCAATGCCTGCCTAATATTTCTCTAAAAACATAAAAATCGCCATAGTCTGCATTCAGTCCTGTGAACAGGGCTGAATTTTTGGCCAAAGCAGAGAGGGAAATAGCTCAGATGTTTATGGCTGCCTTGTTATATAATCTAGTGGACAATTAACTTGGCAAATAATAAAGTTCTGTGATGAGTCCAAAGTTCCTAGTCTCACCCTCTTAACTTTCACACACACACACACACACACACACACCTGAGAATACATTTACTTCCTTTCATCCTTTGTTCCCCAAACCACCTTTTTCCCAGAAATAGGATGCTGAGTTCCCATGCTGCCTTCCTAGGCAACCCCTCTGTCATCTCTCAGCACTGACCGAGGCTCCCCTGACCACAGCTCCCTTCTCTACAGCCAGGCCTGCCCCACTTTTCTCCTATAGACACATTAATTTGCTTCTGGTAAGCAGATGTTAGGGAACATGAAAAGACTAGCAGGGTGAAGTTGAATATCTTGAGGGGAGGCACATATATCTGGTGAAAGGGGGAAAGATGTGCATCAACCATTTGTCACCCTTATCAATACAGCTCTGCAACATTTTCATAGAATTTACACCCAAGGGGTTGCCCTGAGAGATTGACATATTGTGACTTTAGACTAAGATAGGAAGGAGGGAAGGAAGTAGGGAAGGAAAGAAAGAAGGAAGGAAGGAAGGCAAGAAGGAAGGAAGGAAGGAAGCAAGGAAGCAACGAAGGAAGGAAGGAAGAAAAAGAAAAAAAGAAATAGAAAAGGGGGGAGAATGAGCCCAGGAAGAGAAGTGAACAAACAAAACCTCCTCTTTGATCCCCCTCAGCTTTCCCTCACCCACCACACATACATATCTTCAAGATAGTCTGGGAAGATAACCTGGCTACAAGAAAGAGAAAAGTTACAATAAATTTTTATAATCTCAGAAGGAAAAAAAATAAAATTGTGTAATCCAACTCTCAGGCAGTCAGTTGGTGCAAGGGATAGAGCACTGGACCTGGAGTCAGAAAAACTCATCTTCCTGCAAACGAATCTGGTCTCAGACTCTGGATCTGAGGTCACATTAGCTGTATGACCCCAGGCATTTACTTAACCCTGTCTACTTCAGTTTCCTCATCTGTAAAAGGAGCTGAAGAAAGAAATGGCAAACCATTCCAGTATCTTTGCCAAGAAAACCCCAAATAAGGGCACAAAGATTTGGACATGACTGAAAACAACTAAATAGTAGCAATAATCTAACTTTTACCTATTTTTAAAGGTGTAGAATTGTTTCAAGGGACATCTTATTTTCTTATAGTGAATGCTTTGTTTTATTTTCATTTTTTGGAACTCCTGTCCCAGGAGGAAGGAATTTTATTTCAACAGAAAAGTGATTTTCTGTGTGCATACCACGTAGAATTTGCTTACTTAGTTAAGTAAGTCTCATAGAAATTAAACAATAGGATTAAAATGTATTACTTTACCAACAGTGCTTTAGTGTCTCATTTTTCCCACATTACCTGTAACATTTGCCATTTCCCTTTTCCGTCACATTAGTCAGTTTGATAGATGGGAGATAGTCACTCAGAGATTTGCATTTCTCTAATCAACAATGATTTTTTTTACCATTTTTATATAATTATAGTTTTAATTACTTTGTTCAAAAACTGCCTTTTTATATCCTTTGACCATTTATACACTGGAAAAGGATTTGTATTTTTTTCTGAATTTGACTCAGTTTTCTATACATTTGAGAAATAAAGTTTTATCGGAGAAACTTGCTGTAAATTTTTTTCTCTATTATGATTACTAACTGTATATAATTAGTTTCTCTCCATCTTATTTCCTTTTTATGTTATTTTTCTCTCCTTTCATCCTGTCCATTTTCAAAAGTATTTTGTTTCTATCTTTTACCTATCCCAATCCATCCCCTTCCCTTATCCCATTCCTTTCTACTTTTCTAAATTTCAATATAGATTTGTATACCCAAATGAGTGTATATGTTATTCCCTCTTTGATCTAATTCCAATGAGTATAAGGTTCAAGCATTCCTCCCTTCATCTCCTCCATCTTACCCTACATTGTAAAAGTTCTTTCTTGCCTCTTTTATGTGAGAAAATGTATCCCTTTATACCTCTCCCTTTCCCTTTTTCCTGGTGAATTTCTCTCTCACTCTTTAATTTCATTTATAATTCTATCATATTCAACTAACACCTGCATCCTCTTATCTATGTGTACTATACTGCCCTGAAAATGAGGACGTTTTTAGGAGGTACAATGTTTTCTTTGCTTTAATTTTTATTTATTTTTTTGTTTTATTTTTCCTGGTTATACATTAGTTTTTTAAATACACATTTCTTTACAAATAATATTGGGAGAAAAATCAGAACAAAAGGGGAAAACCACAAGTGAAAAAAAAAGAAAAAGAAAAAAAAGTAAACATAGCATGTGTTGATTTGCATTCAGTTTGCATAGTTCTCTTTCTGGATGCCGATAGCATTTTCTATCCAAAGTTTATTGGGATTGCCTTGGACCACTAAACCACTGAGAAGAAGCAAGTCATTCATAGCTGATGATCACATAACATTGTTCTTGCAATGTACAATGTATTCCTGGTTCTGCTTGTTTTGCTCAGCTTCAGTTCATGTAAAGCTTTCCAGGTTCTTCTAAAAGTGGCTTGTCATAATTTTTATAGAACAATAACATTCCATTGCTTTCATATATCATAACTTATCCAGCCATTCCCCAAATGATGGGCATCACTCATTTTCCAATTCCTTGCCACTACAAAAAGGCTGCTACAAACATTTTTGCACATGTGGGTCCTTTCTCTTCCTTCATGATTTCCTAGGACACAGACCCAGTAATGGCACTGCTGGATCAAAGGGTATCAGTTTTATAGCCCTTTGGGCATAGTTTCAAATTTCTCTCCAGAATAATTGGATTATTTCATAACTCCATCAACAATGCATTACTGCCCCAGTTTTTTTCCACATCCACTCCAATACTTATCATTATCTTTTCCTGCCATCTTAGACAATCTGAGAGGTGTGAAGTGGTACCTCAGAGTTGTTTTAATTTATATTTCTCTAATCAATAGTGATTTAGAATGTTTTTCGTATAACTATAAATGATATATATATATATTATTTTCTTCACCTGAAAATTGGCTAAACAAGCCTAACCTTACTTTTTAAGCTTCTCTTAAGTATTGTGTAAAAATCTATTTTTCAATTCATCTCTGGTCTTTTCATCAGGAAGACTTGAAAGTCTTCTGTTTCACTGAATTTCCATTTCCCCATGAAGGATTATATTAATTTTTGTTGGATGAAAGTCTTGGTTTTAATACTACTTCTTTTGCCTTATGAATAACTTTTCTGATCCTTTAATGTAGAAACTGCTAATTTCTGTGTTATTCTCACTGTGGTTCAATGATATTTAAATCATTTCTTTCTAGTTGCTTGCAGTATTGATTCTTTGACCTGGAAACTCTGGAATTTAGCCATAATATTTCTGGGTGTTTTCTTTTTTTTTTTTTTTGATATATCTTAAAGGAAGTAATCAGTTAAGTCTTTCAATTTCTATTTTATCCTTTGGTTCTAGAAACTCAGATAATATTATAAACAAATTAGAAGAATGTAGGATGGTTTACCTCTCAGATCTATGGAGGAGGAAGGGATTTGTGACCAAAGAAGAATTAGAGATCATTATTAATCACAAAATAGATAAGTTTGACTATATCAAGTTAAAAAACTGTTATCAAACTGTGCATACTATTTGACCTGGCAGTGTTTCTATTGGGCCTATATCCCAAAGAGATCTTAAAGGAGGGAAAGGGACCCACATGTGCAAGAATGTTTGTGGCAGCCCTTTTTGTAGTGACAAGAAACTGGAAACTGAATGGATATCCATCAATTGGAGAGTGGCTGAATAAATTATGGTATATGAATGTTATGGAATATTATTGTTCTGTAAGAAACGACCAGCAGGACGATTTCAGAGAGGCCTGGAGGGACTTGCATGAACTGATGCTGAGCAAAATGAGCAGAACCAGGAGATCATTATACAGGGCAACAACAATGCTATATGATGATCAATTCTGATGGACGTGGCTCTCTTCAACAATGAAATGTTTCAAACCAGTTCCTATTGTTCAGTGATGAAGAAAGCCATATACACACAGGGAGAGGCCTGTGGGAACTGAGTGTGGACCACAACATTTTAACACTTTCTGGGAATATTTGCTTACATTTTGTTTTCCTTCTTAGGTTGTTTTTTTTTTTCTCTTTCTAGATCTGATTTTTCTTGTGCAGTATGACAACTGTTAGATATGTATACATGTATTGGATTTGTCATATAATTTAACATATTTAACATGTATTAGACTCCCTGTCATCTAGGGGTGGGGGTGAGGGGAAGGAGGGGAAAAATTTGGAACAAAAAAAATTTTGCAAAGGTCCATGTACAAAAATTACTTGTATGTTCTGGAAATAAAAAGCTTTAATTAAAAAAAAGAAACTCAGATAATTTTCCTTAATATTTTCTTGTAAGATGATGTCTAGGCTTTTTTTAAAATTATGGCTTTCAGTTTGTCCAGTAATTCTTAAATTGTCTCTCCTGGGTCTATTTTCCAAATCAATTGCTTTTCCAATGATATATTTTCTATTTTTCATTCTTATGATTTTGTTTTATTGCTTCTTGCTACCTTATAAAGTCATTAGCTTCTGATTGCCCAATTCTAATTTTTAAGAAGTTTTCTTCAGTGAGCTTTTGTGTTTCCTTTTCCATTTGGCTATTTTTACTTTTTAAATAGTTCTTTTCTTCAGTGAATTTTTGTTTTTGTTTTGCTTTGTTTCACATTTGTCCAGTTTTTCTTCTCAAGGAATTTTTATTGTTATTTGATTTTTCTACCTCTTTTTATTGCTTGTCCTATTTTGGTTTTTAAGGTTTTCTTTTCTATACCATTTTTGTACTTCCTCTACCAAAATATTGATTCTCTTTTTTTAAAATTTTGATTTAATATTTTGTTCCCCCCAATTAGTCATAAAAACAATTCAAATATAAAATTTTTTTTAAATTTTAATTTCAAATTTTTTCTCTCCCAGCATTTTCCCACCCCCATTGAGAATGCCATCAGTTTCACCAAAGTTATACAAGTGCAATCATGCAAAACACATTTTTCCATGTAAGTCTTACTAGGAAAGTAAATACAAGCTTCTCAACCTTCTCTCCCCCCCAAAAAAAAATGTTTCCATTTGCATTCAGACTCCATCAGTTTTTTCCTCTGGAGATGGACAACATTCTTCATTATAAATCTTTCAGAATTTTCCTGGATTATTTTATCAATAAGAATAGCAATTCTTCATCATACAATATTAATGGTATTGTGTACAATGTTTTCCTACTTCTACTCATTACACATTGTATTCATTCATATAATTCTTTCCAGATTTTTCTGAGACCATCCTGTTTGTCATTCTTTAAAGTACAATAATATTCCATCACATTACTTTACAGCATATTGACTTTTGTTTCATCATTTTCAAACATCTCTTCCCTCTCATTTCTTCTTCCAATTTCTCCTCTCTCTTTCTTACTTGGTTTTAAAAATATTTTTGAGTTCTTTCATAACCTGAAACCAATTAATATTTTATCTTGAGGTTTGGATGTTAAAATTTTGACTTTGTTGTCTTATTCTGAGCATGTTTTTTGATCTTCCTTGTCATCATAGCAACTTTCTATAGTCAGAATCTTTTTCTGTTGTTTGCTCATTTTCCCAGCCTACACCTTGAATTTTGACTCTATGGTAAAGTGGGATTCTGCTTCTGAGATGGAGGGCACACTTTCTCAAGCTTCAAGGTTTTTTTGTGCATCTGTTTTCAGAACTAGTTCTTAGAGTCTACAAGCTTCCATTTCTTCCAAGGTAGTATTACCTAAGCAGAAATGTATTTACTACTCTCCTGGCTTATACTATTAACTGTGAAAAACCATAAGCACTCTTTTCTTTCCTGGAATTGTGAGCAGGGTCCCCTTGCCAAAAGCTCTGTTATGCTAATGCTTCTAACAGTTGGGAACCCAGAGCTGCAAACTAAGAGAAAATCAAGAGTCCTCCTCTCAGTGTCAACAAAGGGACACCTTAATCTCCTGTCCAGGGATTAGATTAATCCCTGTATTACCGGTGATTGAGCATTGTAGAAGCATCCATTGCTACTTTAGTATCTCCCAACACGTGCATTTATTTTTCTGGGTCCAGTCTACACTAGCTTGGCTTGCACCAAGATTATGGTTCACTTTCACTCTGGTTTAGCAGATTTTTTTTTCTGACTATTTAAGTAGTCTTGGGCTAGAAATTGCTTCATCTTTCCTTTTGTGTGTTCTGCCATTCCAGAATTTCTTTGGGGGCATTATTAAAGTCATTTGGATGGGAATTTTGGAGAGCTCAGGAAAGTCCCTGCCTTTTCTCCACCATCTTGGATTGGTTTTTCTATTTATACTTTCTCCATTACTTTCTTAAGTCTAGAAACTAACAAAATAACAAATATAACATCTGAGGTGTAGTATTTGCCAATTTCAAAGACATAAATGCTCAAACTAAAACTTTCATAATTAGCACTGAAAAACCAACCAAGAGGAACGAGGTCCAGCACATCTTCAGTCTGAAACCCAAGGATCATTCCATTTTTATTACCATCAGCCATTTTTTTCCCTCCATTTCCCCTATTTTGCCACACAAACCTTATGCAGAGCTCTATTCAAGAAGGAAAATTTACTGGCATTCACTATCCCCTGATTTTCTTTCCACCCCCTCCCAAGAAGGGATCAATGATTGGGCACATAGTAACAAGAAGGATAGGGAAAAAGGGAAAAGAAGGCTCTTGGGATATGAATTAATAACTCCTCAAGCAAAAAACAAGACTCTATATAATCAAAGCTCCTCCTCTTTCCCCACTCCTGATGAATATATTTAATAGTTTATGGACTATTTATGAGTGAGGTACTACTTATCCCTTATCACCTTTAAAATATTTAACCTGGGAAGGAATTTGTGGCTTACTTAGTATATCCTGTCCTCAATGGAAAAAACAACCAAACTTAAAATAGATTCAGGAGAGACAATTTAAGAAAATTTTGAGTACCTGAAATCAATGTTAAAAAAAAGAGTCTGGACAATATTTTACAAGAAATCATAAAAGTAAACTGCTCTGATATACTAGAGCCAGAGAGAAAAATAGTCATTGAAAGAATTCATCGATCAGCCCCCTGAAAGAGGTCCCACAAGGAAATATTGTAGCTAAATAACAACTATTAGGTTGAGAAAATATTACAAGCTTCCAGAAAGCAACAATTAAGACTCTGAATCAAAGGGGCTTCTTCTAGACCATTAAATAAATTGTCAGGTTTGTCTGCTTTTCTTACTTTGGGATATGTCTTTCCATTTGATTTCTGGAGCAGATTTTAAAAGGTGGTGTTATTTTATTTTTTTTCCTCTAGCAGATTTACTTGTTATATTTCAAGTCATGGACTGACCCAGCAGTGGTTTTTTAGGTATCACTACTCAAAATTTCTGCTGACAAGAAAGCTTAATTGAATAAGATTTGACAAAACCTAATTAGTTTGGTCTTCCAATAATTATTTGTTTGGATAAGTGTTTTATTATGTTTAACAAATTCTTCAAGGTTAATGGGAAAGCTTTATCTCAGGGTACCTGTGGCTCATCTGGAAGTTTTGAGAGATCTAGTGTTCACACACCACTTGTTATCTGTTTCTATAATTCCAGAGATCTCTAGGAAAAAAAATGAATAATGAAGTTTATGGGTTAGAAAATCTTTTAATAAATAAGCAAACAAGGAAGCAAAACCTTCATGACTTGATGTATAAAATGGGTTCTTCTCACACTTAGTATCTTTGTAGAAACAAAACAAAACAAAAATTAGGTAACTAACCATAATTTAAAAGAATTTACACAACTCTTAAAGCAATTCTAAATGTGAAAACCTCAATCTAATAGAGAATTTAGAGATAGACACTAAAACATATGCAAAGACCACTTATTTAGGCATTTGTGTGAAATTCATCTATGGATATTCAAATAGATTTTCTGGAGGAGTTTCAAAATCTTGGTTCACCTTTTTCTGTCTTGTTCCTTATTACTTCCAGGATTAAATTTAAAGCACATCATTTAGTACTTTCATTTTTACTTGATTTTTGCTATTGTTTTTGTTGGCACAAAAGCATACTTTCTAAGACTACTGACATGGGTGCAATTGTCAAGAGGTATTTAAATAAGCCTTTTGACTATTGGAAAACTTTTGGAACTTGGAAGCAAACCACATGTGTTTTAATTCTCAAAGGTTAAATAAATGGACTAATGTTTTTACCTTTTTTTCAAAATAAGGATTACTACCCAATTAAGAACAAATAATAACTGAAGCAATTTATGTATTTATAATTTCTCTCCTTTAAGGATATATGTTATCCTAATATCATGGGAGGAAGAAGACAAACTTACTTTCTGTCTATTTAGACAGAAATAATGTGAGATTATAAGGACATAATTTTATATATAAATATAAAACTATTAAACCAATGAATAAAAGAGATGACTTGTTTAAAAACTGAGTTGTCTAATTATCTAGGTTAGAAAGTTGAGGAAAAAAGGAAGGAAAAGAAAGAGGGATTGAGGGGGATCAATGAAGGCCGAGAAAGAGTGAGAGGGAAAGTGAAGAAAGAGAGAAGGAGAAGAAGAAGGAGAAGAAGAAGAAGAACAAGAAGAAGAAACGGAAAAAAAGAAGGGAGAGAAGAATAAAGAAGGAAATCTGCGTAAATCTTTTCAAGTTTTTCTGAAATCGGTCTCATCATTTCTTATAGTACAAGAGTATTTCTTTACAATCACATACCTCCATTCATCTAGCTATTCCTCAATTGATGGACAATCCATTCATTTTCCATTTTTTCCGTCTGCAAAAAGAGTTGCTATAAATAGTTTTGTACAAAGCTCTTCCCCTAACCCCCCTTGTATCCATTTGGAATACAGACCTAATACTGGTATCTCTGAATTAAAGGGTTGGACAGTTTTATGCCACTTTGAGCAAAGTTCCAAATTCAAGAATGATTGGATCAATTCACAACTGTTCATATCAATTCACAAAAGTATCTCAATTTTGTGATGTTCTCTGAAAGATCCATCACTTTCCTTTTCTATCATCTTAGCGAATCTGACAGACATGAGATAATACCTCATAGATGTTTTAATTCGCATTTGACTAACAATGATTTAGAACATTTTTTCCTAAGACTATATATAACTTTGATTTATTCATTGAAAAACTGGTTGTTCATATCTTTTGACCATTTATAAATTGTATTCATATAAATTGGCTTTATATATTTGGAAATGAGGCCCCTAATCAGAAACACTTGCTGCAAAAAGAAAAAAAAAGAAAAAAAATGCACTTCTCAGGTTTCTGCTTTCCTTCCAATCTTGGTTGCATTGGGTTTTGTTTGTGCAAAACTTTTTAAATTTAAAATAATCAAAATTTTCCATTTTTATCTTGTAATGCTATTTATATCTTTTTTGGCCATGAATTCTTCCCTTCATATACTGATAAGTATGCTACTCCTTGCCCTACTAATTTGCTTTTGGTATATATTGTCCTTTATATTGGAATCATATAGTCATTTTGACCTTATTTTGGGATATAGCATAAAATGTTGGTGGTCTCTACCTAGTTCCTGCCTTGCTGTTTTCCAGTTTCTCAAGCAATTTTTGTCAAATAGCTAGTTCTTGTCCCTCAAGTTTGGGTTTTGGGGCTTATCAAACACTGGATTACTATGTCATTTACTATAGTGTAGTGTGTACTTAATCTATTCTGCACCACTCTGTTTCTTAAACATGACATTTTAAGACATCATCTAGCAATGCTAGCAGAATATTGTTAAGAGGATAAACTTTTATTTCAAGGATAGCTTGGATCATTAAAAGAACTAAGAGATTTAGCAAAAACAATTCAAATAGCACTTCATTTTTGGTCCTTACAACACTACTAATCTGAAAAAAAAGGGTGTTATATTTAGATATTTCATGCAAAAATGCTCTAAAAAGTTACAAGAAAAATTAACTTTTGTAAAACTAGTAGTAAAAAGTAACAAGTCTTAATGGTTTACTTTACACTAAGTTAATATATTATGAGAATACTACAAAGAAGTTGAAGATTTGAAGTTTACACTCTGGTATCAGGCTATTTATCAATACAATTATAAATATTAATAGGAACTACAGGGATTAGTTAATATCCATCATTTTTACAAGCATAAAGTGCTGATGTTCCATTTCTTAGAAGAATTATTTTATACTATTCAACTTCATTTATTGTAAACTAAAAAGAAATAAGGAAGAAGCAACAAACCAAAGGGTATGATAAATTGTGAGATGAGTGTCTGTTAGATATTTAATGTATGAATATTTAAAGGCAATCCAAATAACACTTTCTTCCCATTCATTTCTGGGACTAGATTATTCTTCAATCTGGATCTAGATTATGATGTTCAAAATATGTGTGTGCATGTGTATGCATGTATGCACATATTTATGCATGCCTGCATATTTGTATATCAATAAACCAACTATGCTAGTTATTTGTCCAAATACAAATCAAAGTCTGGATAACAACATTCTGTATATTCATCTTTAGGCCATTTAGTAAGATCTATATTATTCTTGGGCTTGATGAATTTAATACAATGCTATCCACAAACAGGAGTATCTGTAGGATTTCATACAGAATATTTTTTCCATTTGAATTCTATCGAGAAGAGAGTTTTGGTGAGGATCAAATCAGATAATAATTTTAAAGAGCCTAGTAAAATGTCTAGCACATAATAATCCCTGTATAAATATTAATTATTTTTAGTTATAAGTATTGAAGGGATATTTCACCCCTATTAAGCTAAAAAGGCAAAATTATAAAGAACATATACTGCAATAAACTTTTTTTTTTTCCATTAAGGAGAGGTTTTACCAGAACCTCTTGAATCTAACATCATTTTGCTGATGGAGGTAGAAAGAATCTTAAAAAATAAAAATAGTAGACTAAACTGAACAGACATAGAGAAGGTCTGTCTTAGAATTAACACAATTTTATGGATGCCTTAACATCTTTCCTAAGATAGCTGAAAAAAGTGAGGATACCAAAGTTTTGTCTAAAATCTTGGATCTTATGGTTATTAATCAAAATGATGGCAAAAACATTCATAGTTACAAAGTTACATGCCTAATTTTTCATCTCTAAAAACTTCTGTCAGGGTGATCTGGAGAAGAGGCAGCTATTGGGCAGTGGAGTAAGGTTGCCACAGACTTAATTTTCACCTCTGACCCAGATTGTGTGACCCAAATTCTGGGATCTTGAGTAAATCATCCTTCTAATGACCAAAGACAACTCTCTAGCCCTGTAAATTTTAAAGCAGGTGCTTATCTTTACTGGTAGAGAGTTTTGTTAATGGCAACATTCTATATCAATGAAATTCCAAATCTAGTCTTAAATCTATACATGCATTAAAGTAGTCTTTGATGAAAATATGATAGTTTTTTTCAGCAACATTCTTTATTTTTATGGTCATATTTACTTAAAATTATACTGAATACAAGATCACAATATGTTTTGCTGTTGTTTTTACCTTATAAAAGCACTAAATTTGGCACAGCAAAAGATTGCTTTAAAAACTCTCCAATGAGGTATGTCCTGATTCTGTCAAAATCACATAAGATTCCTTATAAAATGGAACAAAAGAGATAACTTTGATGAATCTCTGATTATTAAAATCAAGCAAGGCAAAAATAAATTAGGGAGAAAATGTTTGTTAATGGCATTTAATACCATCAGGAAGGATTCTAGTTTAGAATAAAACGTGTAAAATCTGAATTTTTACAATTTGTGGAAAATAAATGTTGATCATGACTTCACCAGGGATTCACTATAAAAATTTCCAGAGAGAAACAAGGGAACCAGAAAAGAAAGCAGCATGACGTAGGAAGAAGATACAATTCTTGAAAGCTTTTGCTGGTTGGTAACCAAAGGAGTAAAGGCTTCTTTCCAAAGTTTCAGAGCTTTAGAGAACACAAAAAATATAACATGCATTTAGAAACAACTGAACTCATCTCCTAGCTTCCATGCAGGAAGAATAAACTGTTCTCTGCTTTCATTTTCTCCTGTATAAGATAGAATATAATAATGATATCTACTTCAAAAGTTATATTTCAGTAGAAAGAGTACTGGACTTGTAGCCATAGGATTAGAATTCAAAGCTTGACTCATACTTAACAATGTTGATCAAATTATTTTCTTATTTCTTAACTATAAAATGAGGGGATTTGATTAAATATACTTTTCTTTGCAACTCTAGATTTGGGATCATTTAATCTATAATTGTAGGGATCTAGTCAACCTCTCATTTACAAAGAAAGCTGAGGATCAAGTAAGCAATAGCCAAATTATCCAAATGATGGTATCCCATGTGAGAGCAGAAAGAATATTGGCCTGAGAGTCAAGAAAACTTAGGTTCAATTCCTATCTTGGGCACTGAAAAAGTCACTTATTTTCTCATTGCTTCAGTTTCTTCATTGATAGAAAAGATACTCTTTTTTCATTTTTAAGTTGTTCATTTAAAAAAAAAGTTTCAAATTCTCTCCTTCCCACACCCTTACTTCTCTTTTAACTATTGGGAAGGGAAGCAATATGATACCTATTACACATATGAGGTTATAAAAACATATTTTCATATTTTCCATGCTAAAAAAAAATAAAGTGAAAAAGTATGCTTTAATCTTTATTCAAAGTTCTTTATCTCTCTCTTTGCAAATGAGTTGTATTTTTCATCATGAGTCCTTTAGAATTATCACAGATCATTTTATTGATTAGAGTAACTAAGTCTTTCATAGGTCATCATTACAATATTGCTTTTTACTGTGTACAATGCTCTCCTGGTTTTGTTCACTTCACTTTGCATCATCAATTCATATAATTTTTCACAGGTATTTCTGAAACCATCCCCCTTGCCATTTCTTATGGCACAATGGTATTTCATGACATATTCAACTATTTACTAGTATATACACTATACATATGTAGTAATTTGGTCATTCCCCAAATGATGAGCATTCCCTTAATTTCTTTTTTTTTAATTTTTATTTATTTTATTTAAAAAACAGAATAAAAAAGGAAAAACAGAAAAGGAAGACAAAACAAAATAAAGCAAAATAAAACAGAATATTGTCATGTGCCCAGTAAAATATCAGAGAGGATTCAAAATATATAACAATAAATTACCAGTTTTAAGAAAAGATATAGAATAGTAGAAGAAATTATATTCATGAGTGTCCATATTTTCTTTACTTCATTGTAAATTGTTCTTTTGTTTTCTGCTGAACACATTTACTTTATTCTTTTTTTTTCTCTTTCATCTCCCACCTCCTCCAAGCAGGCTATAGTTAAGCAAGGATATATTTATGCATAGATATGGACACATACACACACACACACACACACACACACACACACACCTTTTCTATCCCTAGTAACTTTTTGTTTTAATTCTGCTCCTTAACTTGCTTGGCTTAACCTCCCCCCATCCATGGATTCCTTCCTTGTCTTCTTCCTTCATCCTTTGCTTCCCTCTCTGCCTATCCCTCCCCTCTTACTTCTTATAGATTTTGGAGAGGGTTATATCCTTGTTGCTATATATGTAGTGTTGCCTATTTAATCCATTCCCAATGAGAGTAGATTTTCAGAACTATGAGCCCTTCTCCCTATCCGCAATGACTCTGTGTCTATACTTCCTCTACACCTAATTTATATAATTAACTACTTTTATCTTAACTCTGCCCCAATCTTTCTTTTAAGCTACCCAATTGCTGATGTCAATCTTAAACATATGGTATACATTTCCATGTAAAAAAAAACAATTTGTCCATGTTAAAGTACTTGAAATTGATCTTTGATATTATCTCATGTATTAAATTTTCTATTAAGTTCAGGTTTGGTTGAAAGTCTTGAAAATCTGGAAGGTTGTTGAATGTCCATTATTTTTTGGTTCAATGTTATGCATAATTTTGCTGGATATGATATTTTTGGCCACAGGCCTAGTTCTTTTCATTGATGGTAGATATGATTTCAGGACCTTTGGTCTTTTATTATGGCTGCTGGTAAATCCTATACAACTCTAATTGTAGCTCCAGAGTATTTGAATTGTTTTTTCTTGTTCCCTGCAAAATTTTCTCTTTGATCTGGGTGTTTTAAAATTTGGCAATAATATTCCTATGTGTTTGCCACAAAAGATATCTTTGAGGTTGTGAATGGGGGATTTTTTTCTTAGGTGGGTACCAGAAGAATCCTTGTTCTGTCCTGTCTACTTGATTTTTTACCAGTCTATATTTGCCCTGAGCCACAAATTGGTTCTGTTTATGGAGAGCTTGTATCTGGAAAGCTTGACATTTACTGACCTATTCTGTCATTTTCCCAGAATCCTCCCTTCATCCCCTCATTTTCTAATTTTTTACTGCCACAAAAATTATATTGCTGAATCAAAGAATTTTCACAATACAATAATCTTTTGGATATATATTGAAGAGGAATGCTGTTATTGGTTGCCTAAGCCTTCATTGCTAGGAAAGAGTTAATAGAGTAAAGGTGATGTGGGGCCAGTTTGAAAATCAAATCAAAGGTTCTATTTGAATTAGAACAGGACAATGGAAGAAAATTGTGTTGTATTAAGGGATGGAATTGTTTATTAATATCATTATCATCTGAAGTGATAGGCTACTTTAAGTGTATATTTACTGCATCTTCTTTAATAACACTGCATCTTCTTTCTCATCAATTTCTGAGGCTTAATCCCAAATTATTAGATATTATTTAATAATATAGAGAAACATCTTCTGTGTAAGCAGTTATTTATATTTCTTTATATCAAATTTCAAATATGGAATAATGACAAGGAATAAGATGGGAGAAAAAAGCTGGTGGGAGGAAATGGTCATCAGAACTCATCTAAGATTATCTCTTTCTTTTTTTCTCTGTCTATCCTCTGAACAGATTTTGGAGTGACAGAATCCATTAGGAGTGTAATAATTTCCCACCTTAAGATATCTTGCAAGAACTTCAATAAAGATCTGTCTCAGTTGGGCAGGGAGCAACATGATCAATCACAGGAGTCACATGGGGAGACAGGATATGGGGAATCTAGCTGTAAGATTTTAGCCAAAATACAACAGCATTGACTACTCTGTTCTGGTTCAGAAGGCCAGTGGATCAGCAGACTAGCTCTGAGACTTCCAAGACAACTAGACCAAAAATTAATTAGAAACTAAATAAATCCTAAAGAATGAGAAGAAGAAATAGTTGATAATTTCATCAAAGAGAATGAAAACAATAAGACAACATACCAAAATTAATTGTATACTGCCAGAGCAGCTCTTAGGGAAATTTTATATATTTAGATACTTACTTGCATAAAATAGAGAGAGAGAAGATCAAATAACTGGGTATAAAAAAGCTAGAAAAAGAATAAATTAGTTCCTCCCAATTAAATACAAAATTTGAAATTCTGTTCAAGCCATTCTCCAATCAATAAATGGTCGAAGGACATGAACAGACAATTTTCAGACAATGAAATTAAAACTATTTCTAGTCATATGAAAAGTTGCTCCAAATCACTATTGATCAGAGAAATGCAAATCAAGACAACCCTGAAGTACCACTACACACCTGTCAGATGGGCTAAAATGACAGGAAAGGATAATGACAAATATTGGCGGGGATGTGGGAAAACTGGGTCAATGATAAATTGTTGGTGAAACTGTGAACAGAGCCAACCATTCTGGAGAGCAATTTGGAACGATGCTCAAAAAGTTATCAAACTGTGCATAGCCTTTGACCCAGCAATGTATCTATTGGGCTTATATCCCAAAGAAATCTTAAAGGAAGGAAAGGAACCCACATGTGCAAGAATGTTTGTGGCAGCCCTTTTTGTAGTGGCTGGAAACTGGAAGTTGAATGGATGCCCATCAATTGGAGAATGGCTGAACAAATTATGGTATATGAATGTCATGGAATATTATTGCTCTGTAAGAAAGGACCAGCAGGATGATTTCAGAGAGGCCTGGAGAGACTTGCATGGACTGATGCTGAGTGAAATAAGCAGAATCAGGAGATCATTATACATGGCAACAAGACTATATGATGATCAATTCTGATGGACATGGCTCTCTTCAACAATGAATTGTTTTAAACCAGTTCCAATTGTTCAGTAAAGAAAGCCATATACACCCAGAGAGAGGCATATGACATGTGGACCACAACATAACATTTTCATGCTCTCTATTGATGTTTGCTTGCATTGTGTTTCCTTTTTCTGATTTTTTTTTCTTGTAGATACGATTTTTCTTGCACAACAATAAGTGTGGAAATATGTATACATATACTCAATTTGTCAAGTATTTTAACATAATTAACATGTAGTGGATATCCTGCCATCTAGGGGAGGGGTGGCGACTAAGGGGGAAAATTTTGTAACAGAAAGCTTTGTAAGGGTCAGAGTTGAATTACCCATTCATATGTTTTGCAAATAAAAAGCTTTAACAAAAAAATTTTTGAAATTCTGAAAATTAAGGAAAGACTAAGAAAACTGAAAGTAAGACAACTATTGAACTAATAAATACAATTAAAGAGTTGGTTTTATGAAAAACAAAAACAAAAACAAAAACAAAATAGATAAATCCTTGTTAAATTTGATTAGAAGGAAAGAAGAAAAACAAAATCACCAGTATCAAAACTGAAAAGGATGAACTTACTACGATTTAAGACAAAATTAATGCAATAATTAGGAGCTATTTTGCCCAAATGCATTCCAATAAATCTGATAATCTAAAGGAAATGGATGAATACTTACAAAAATATAGATTGTTCAGGTTAACAGATGAAGAAATAAATTCCTTAAATAGTCCCATTTTAGAAAAAAAAGAAGTTGAACTTCCTAGGAAAAAAATCTCCAGGACCAGATGGATTTACAAGTGAATTCTACCAAGCATTTAAAGAACAATTCCAATACTCTATAAACTATTTGGAAAAAATATGGGAAGAAGGAGTTCTATCAAATTGCTTTTATCACACAGATACGGTGCTGATACCTAAACCAGGAAAGGCCAAAACAGAGAAGGAAAATTACATACTAATTTTCCTCATGAATATTGATGCAAAAATCCTAAATAAAATATTAGCAAAGAGAGTACAGCAACTTATCATCAGGATAATTTAATTTAATAATTTAAATTATAAAAAATAATTTAATAATTTCATTAGAAATATTAGCTTTAGCAAAAAGAGAAGAAAAATAAGTTGAAGAAAATAGAGTAGGTAATGAGAAAACAAAATTTTACTCTTTGCAAATGTTAGAGAATTTTATAGAATCTACCAAAAAAACAAAACAAAACAAAAAAACTAGTAGAAACAATTAACAACTTAAGCAAAGTTGACAGATATAAGATAAACCCACATAAATCATGGGCATTTCTATATGTTACCAACAAAGTACAGCAGCAAGAGATAGAGAGATCCCATTTAAAATAGCACTAGATAAGGTAAAATATTTAAGAATCTAACTGCCAAGACAAAGCCAGGAATTATATGAACCTATTTATGAAACACTTTTCACACAAATGAAGTTAGACCTAAACAATTAAAGGAATATTAAGTACTCCTGAGTAGGCTGAGTTCATGTAATAGAAATGAAAATTTTATCTAAATTAATCTACTTATTCAATACCATGTAAATAAAACTGCCGAAAATTACTTTATGAAGATAGAAAAAATAATAATATTCATGTGGAAGAACAAAAGGTAAAGAATATCAAGATAATTCATGAAACAAATTGCAAAGGAGAGAGGCCTGGCTCTACCAGACTTAAAACTATATTATGAAGCAGCAATCATCAAAAGCACTTGGTACTGGCTAAGAAATAAAGTAATGGATCAGTGAAAGGTTAGGTTCACAAGACACAGTGGTAAATGACAAGATTAATATGGTGTTTGATCAAACCAATGACTCCAGCTTATAGGATTAAAAACTCACTATTTCATAAAAAAAAAAAATGCTGGGAAAAGCTAGATAGTGTTTCTACTGAGTCTATATCCCAAAGAGATCTAT
>JAJPUD010004961.1:164525-176429 GCA_023553655.1 Myrmecobius fasciatus | reverse complement strand
AAAAAAAAAAAATAAGGGAGGGAGGTAATAGGATAAAAATAGGGTATAGAAGGGTATGTGCATTTATGACAGTAGGACAAGATATGTAGATTAATTGGAAGGGAATAAAGAGAGGAAAAGGGTAGTGTAGGGTAAGGTGGGGTACAGAAGGGTGTTTAGATGAAACAAAGTGGGATAAGGTATGTAGATTAATGGAAATGAGATAAATGGGGAGAGAGGGAGGTGAGGGGAAAAGATAAGGGAAGGATATATTGGTGGAGAGAGGTTAAGTAATAGGCTAAGTAGAAGAGTTAGCAGGGATAGGAAATGAGATATATACAAACACAATAACAGGGATCAAGAGTAGGACTTATTAGAAAAAAAAAGTTGGGCTAGTAATCTCAAAGTCAAACTTAAAAGATTCAAATATCAAGAGAAAAATCTACAATATAACAGCCATATTCATATTGTTTTAGATACATGTCTATGTATGTGTAAATGCATACACATATGCACACAAATATATGTGTGTATATGCATGTAGGTATATGTATATATGTGCAGGTGTGAATATGTATGCATATGTATGTATTTACATGTGTCTATATATGTATGTGTGGGTTTGTAAACACAAATACATGCTTAATTATAGCCTGCTTGGGGTAGGTGGAGGGATGAAAAAGGAAAGGAAAAGTCAAAAATGCGTATCAGAAAACAGTAACCTACAAGAAGACAGAGAAAAGATGGACAGTTATGAATATAATATTTTCTTTTATTATACACATTTTCTTAAAATAGAAATTTATTGAATGCTTCCTGATGTTGTTGGGCATGTGACAATATTTTGTTTTGTTTTTCCTTTTCTCTTTTTTCCTCTTTTTTAATTTTGTATTTAGCTTTAAATTAAAAAAAAAAATAAAAAATCAACTTGATGAGTACAAGATAGGGGAGGGCATGGCTAGTAATTTGAAAAATATCTGGATGTTTTGGTGACCAGAAACTTAATGAGTGAATAGAGTAACTAGTAACCAAGAAAGTCAATATAATTTTATCATTAATTAATTTAGCAATGTAAAATTTAGCATCTGGACTAGGTTGATGAGAACATCACTGTACTTTGCCCTAGTCATATTTCATCTGCAACTATATGTAGAAGAATTAAGGGAGGGAAACTAATTAGGAGAAGACCTGTTAGGCAAATAAAAATGTACATCATTATTCCACTTCTAAAGATGATGAAACTGTGGCACATGGTCCATGATCTCATGGCTACTGTATCACAATACGAACTGTAATCAAGATCCCTCCTGATTCCAAATGCAACAATATTTCAATTATGCTACACCATCTTAAAACAAATCCAATTCAAATTCTTCCCATTATCAAAACTTGTTTCATTTTTCAATTTCTTCTTTTAGTCTCCTAGACCAGAGATCTTATAGTAATTTTTGACTCTTTTCTTTTTTCATCTTTTATATCCCATCTGTGATCAATTCTTGTTCATCCAACTTAAAACCCACTTCCACAATAAAGTCTTTCATGTTAATTCCATACAGCAAGCACTGAATAAATGTAGTTCCTATTTAGCTATCTACCACCTATCTCTAATTTGTACTGATTTTCTCTTTCCTCTGTTATACTTTTATTCATTAACACAACAATTAAGTGATCTTAAGTATTTCACGATAATATAATGGGGAAATGCCCAAAAGGGGTCCTGCACTTTAAAACATGTTTTAATTTGTCCTCCCAGATGAGTTATCAAAGTATGCACAATATTTCCTGCCTGGTTTAATCTAACAAAAAAGAAGTTTGGCAAGCCTCCTTCTGGCTATTAGTGAAAGAGGTGCCTGTACTGCAAAGTTTGAGTTTTCTGTTTGGTTGAAGAAGGAATAATGATATAGGAAAGGCTGAGCCTAGTCTGAGGATACTTTAAAAAGGTTCAAATAGATGATTTTTTTCCTCTCTTTCTTGGTGAGAACTGCTCTGAACCACCAGTTGGTGGAGAGGTAGGCTGTTCTTTCAGTCAGGTACATTAATTTCTCTTAATTATCGGTGAATGAGAATCTGGAGATGGAATGATTCAGATTATAATTTTGTGAGCTTTGAAAGGCTGGAGTAACCATCAACTACTATATTAAATAACAGACCACCAGAGCTGGTAGAAGCAGTAATTGAGTCTAGCGAGGAGCCAGTTCTTAGGAGTTATCTTCCTGTTCCAACTGATCAGTACATGGATTTGTAAATCATGAGCCTGAAACCTGTCAAAAGCTAGCTTAGACAAATAAGGGATGGACAGCTAGATGGTGCAGTGGATAGAGCAGTAGCTCTGGAGTCAAGAGGACCTGAATAAGGGAGCAATTCATCCTCTGGTGAGACTACACCCAGAAATCAATTTGATGGGGACTCCAGGGGAAGAAAAGAACTCCTAGGTCCATGAATCATGAGATACCCTTAGCCCCATGTATTCCATAAATGTGTTCTTCAGTACACCTTTTAAATTAAGTTTGAGTTTACTTTACCAATGGAATGAATTTATATGAAGTAAGAGAAGCTTGGAGGACATTTTGCAGCTTCTGATCTTGCCACATGTTCTGGGTAAGCAATATATTTTTAAAATGGGTAATTGATGTCATTTGGTTCATTGATAGTGGGGAAGAAGAACTCAAATGGAAGTTTATAGGAACCAGTAAACCTCAACCCTTTAGGATTATTTGTAAAACCCTGAGGGGAGAAGTCTTGGGGATCCAGTCTGTTAAAACAAGTGAGAATTGGGAAAATAGCCCCCAAAGGGCCACGCTAGTACATTTTGGGTTGCTTTTCCTCTCAATAAGTCTATATATTTCTTGAGAGTGAGGACAATCTACTTTTTAAAAAACTAGATGGTGCAATGGATAGATAGAGCACTAGTCCTAAAGTCAGGAGGACCTGAGTTCAAATTTGTTCTTAGACACTTAACATTTCCTAAGCTGTGTGACTCTGGGCAAGTCACTTAACCTCAATTGCCTCAGCAAAAACAAAAACAAAACAAACAAAAAACCAAACTCATTATCTTTGTCAATTTAGAAATTACTTTTATGATTGTTATTTAATCATATAATCAGAGGTACAGAACTGGGAGAGATTTTAGAGGTTAGCTAGTATAATCCCCTCATTTTTCATAGTTAAGGAAATGGAGGACCAGAAGTTAAATGTGTCCAAGGCCTCATAAATAATAGGTTGCAGAAGTAATATTTGAACTCATATCCTAGGATTCCAGGTTTCGAATATTTTTATTACTCTATGAAGCTTTTCTTCAATCTCATTTGGTTAACTGAATTGAATCTGATCAAATTTATACTTCCATTAATCACCTCAAAGAGGTTGTAAGGATCAAATGAGAGAGAATGTAAGCTCCCTGAGAGCAGGAACTTTTCCTATTTTTTGTCATAGTATCTCCAGTATCCTATATATATTGCTTAGCTTGGGGTAGGTTGGTAAGTCCTTGTTTATAATTGATTTTATACACATATTCATATAAGCTTCTTACACAAAATACCATATTATTTTACATATTTATGACTTGTACAAGGCTCATTCCTAACAATAATAAATATCTGTTAATAAGTTGATAATATTTTATATACATTATACAGATAAAGTAGCAGTTAAAAATGTGGATGAAAATTTCAGGCAAAATACAGGGGCTTTTAAATATCAGTATTAAAATTTTCTTCTTCCCTAAATCATCTGTAATTAATCAACTCTTCATTTGCCTTCATTTGCATGGGTTAAGTGATAAAGTTCAAGTTACATCACTTTTCTATTTATATGTCTACTTCTATGAAAGAGAAATAATTCCAAATGACTAGGTCAAATTCATTTGGGGAAAGAATCCATGCAAGGACAAAATTTATTGCTTACTGATATTTCAAACTCCATTTCCAATGCAAATTAGGATTTTCAAACAGATGTTACATATCTACACCAGACACTTAAGCTGGAAACACATGCCAACACTCAAAATAGTTTTTAAAAAAAGTAGTAACCTAGAAATCTGAATCCAATTTTTGTTAGGTTTAAAAAGACTGCTTTCAGTTATCAATTTCATCTCATATGACTTAAAAAGTTGTCATTCAACTCAAGAAGACTCTGGAGAAAAAGCAATGGAGAGAAATGGAATAGTTTGATATTATTGTTTTATCTAAATTGTGGTTATTGCTGATTAAAACTTACCAAAATAGACCTTTTTATGAAATGTCTTATTTTTGTCAGCAAACTCTTTTACATTACTGAATATCCTCTAAATGTGTTAATGTAAATTGATCACGGACTAAATAAAGAATGACATTGTAACTGATCATTCCTAACTATATTTTACACGGTGAAAATGGCTCTTATGGATGTTAGAAGCAAGAGAAATAGTGGAAAACATGTGAATCACTAGCTGTGTTTTATACTCTGTGCCATAATATAAATTAATGCAAAATGGAAAGAGAAAACAATGAATACATTGTGCTTAATCAAATGCATTAACAAAACACAAGAGCATCTGCATACTAATATTTTTACAACAGTTGGGCTTTGTGTCCTTGAATATAGTTATTTGTAAATAACAAAGAAGGGCATTTGTGTCACAAAAGTAGCTTCTCTTAACATGTAAGCTGTATGCTGCAAAGTCTAAATCATTACATATGTCTTTTGGGGATGATAAAAGTTGCAATTTTAACTTTGATACTAAATCTACACTACAGTAAATCCATGTTACAGTGCATGAAGATAATAAAACATTGCTTGTCTATGTCTTTAAGCACAATGCCCACTTCCACCTCAATGTGTGCTGCTTCTGGTGAACACATGATTATTTTTAAAATAGCACAGATGGATTACATTTCCAATCATGTGTTCAAATATTTATTGCTCTCCTAACATCATTGAAAAGGAGGCAAACCATTCTAATTTGCCCCTTTATTCTAGAGAAATAGCAGCAGTATCAATTAAAGTGACTTGCAATCAGATTTGGGTTTTGAGTATATTTGCTGAATTAGGAGTTAGTTGTAAGAGATAATCCAGTGAAGAATGAAAGCTTTCTCAAAATTCAATTCCAAAGGCCCCAGGATTCCATCTTAATCTTAAACTCTCTTAAAAACACAAAATCTACATTGTCTTTCCCTTTAAATCCCTATGTCATCAACTGAACTAAAGCACAAATCTCATTGTGATTTTTCAGTATCAGAATATTTTAGGGTCTAAAGAGATCATGGGAATTACTGTTCAGTTCTACTTCTGTGTTCTATCTAATAACCACTCTTCTGAGGTCATCCTGCTACTTAGAAGCAGCCACCTGGGTATTTTTGGTCAAGTAACTAGACTTTCAAGGTCTTTGTGTCTATAAGCAATGGGAAAGCATCATACATCCAATACCACAATAAATTAGAGAGTAGAGTTATAAACAATAGCATAACGACTTGTAAAGTATTTCAACATTAACATGTAGTGGACTTCCTGCCATCTAGGGGAGGGGAGGGGACTGGGGGTAAAATTTGTAATGGAAAGCTTTGTAAAGATCAATGCTGGGGAACTACCCATACATATGTTATACAAATAAAAAGCTTTAATAAAAAAACAACCCCCCCAAATAGCATAATTTCCAAAATCAAATAGGAAGTGATAAAAATCGTTACTAAAGCCATAATAGTGGTAACAAGAGAAACATAAATTAAAGCAACTCTGAAATTTCCCTTCTTATCCACTAGATTGTCAAAGTTGACAAATTAAAAAAAATATATAAATGGTAGAGGGACTGCTATTAAAGCAAGCCAACTGGTGCACTGTTGGTAGAGTTGTGAATTGATCCATGGAAAATATTTTGAAACATGTCCAAAAGTTACTAAGCTATGCATACTCTCTGACCCAGTGATAACACTATTGGGCCATTACTCCAAAGAAATCAAAGAAAGAAGACAATGTTTTATAGATACAAAAATATCTATGACTATTATTATTGTTGTGGTAAAGAACTGGAAATTCAGATGTGCCCATTAATAGGAGAATGACTGAACAATTGTGGTACATGGATATAACAGAATACCATTTAATGCCACATAAGAAGTGATGAAAGGAATGGTTCATAGAAATCTGGGAAGATTTGTATAAACTGATGCAGACTGAGATTAGCAGAGGTAGGAGAACAATTTATATGATGACAATAATGTAAAAATGAACTTTCAAAGACTTAGGAATTATGATTAAAATAATGATCAATTATGATTTCAGAGGATGAATGATGGATACTACCTACTTTCTGAGAGAGAGAGAGGTGATGAACTAATATGCAGAAGGAGAAGTATTTTTGAACATAGTCAACACAGAATTTATTTTGCTTGAGTATACCTATTTGTTACAAGAGGTTTCCTCCCCTTCCCATGGGGGAGGTTTGAAGGAGAGAAAATAGATGCTCGTTAATTTAAAAAATTTAAAATTTAATTAAAAATATAAAAATAAGGGGGATTAAATATCACCCTTTTCTAAAGCTATGATCCATCTTTTATGCCATATCCTCCAAATCATCTACTATTTTTTTTTGATTTAGAGACTTATTGGCCAGTCATTTATCCTTGGTCTGACTTTGTTTCCTCTTATGTGAAATCAGAAAAATAATAGCACCTACAATGCAGGATTGTTATGAAGATTAAATGAGGTAGCATGTGTAGTACTTCGACAATCTCAAGTACTATATAAATGCTATTAATTACAAATATTATTATTGTCCTTGAATTCTATATATATGACTTAGATAAACCACATGCTCAATTAACTGAAAGATCTATTCTACAGGATAGATTGTTACTGCTGCCTCACTGTCAGTGATACTTGAAAGACTGTTGAAAATAGGAAAGATATTAACTAAATTGGAAAAAAAAAACAACCACCTTCAAACTACAGAATAAAACCATTTATAAACTACAAGCCAGTGAGCTTGACTTCAATTCATGGGAAAATTAAAAAATGAGTTATTAAAGAGATAACTAATGAGCATTTAGAATCAGAAGTGATTACAAAGAGCCAGCATGGGTTTCATCAAGAACAGGTCCTGCTACGCTAATCTTATTCCTTTTTCTTTCTTTCTTTTTTTTTTTTTTTGAGAGGATTACTAAGCTAGTAAAATCAGAGAAAAGATGCATATATATTTACCTAGACTTGGCAGAACATTTGATAGTGACCTATATTCTCCTTGTAAAGAAGATAGAGAGATTAAAAAATAATCAACATTTGGCTACAATCAAACAGCAATCATTAATGGTTTGATATCAACTCAGCATATCTCCAGTGAAATGCTCAAAGTATTTGTGATTGACCCTGGTGTTGTTTAATATTTGTTTCAACAAGTTGGATAAATGCATATGTATATGGAATGTTCATTGAATTAGTTTATAAAATCTAGCTGAGAGGAAGAGCTAAGATTCTGGATGACAGATTCCAAAAAGACCTTGGCAGACTAGAGAAATAGGAGGAATATAATAAGAATAATTCAAGAATAAGTAGTCATGCAAAGATACAGAAAATGAACTTTCTAAGTACAGGATGGGGAAGGTAATGTGAGACAACAATTTGTTTTTGATAAAGATCTTGGTTTTTTAATAGGATGAATAATAGGTGAATATGAGTGAGCAGCATAATGTGGCAGTACTACCAGTTAATGTCCCACTGTATTCTATTTTTGGCATTTAGATGGCACAGAGGATGGAATGGTGGCTATGGAGCTGGGAAGACTCATCTTGCTGAGTTCAAATCATACTAGTGATGTGACCCTAAGCAAATTGCTTCAGTTTCCTTATCTATAAAATGAGCTGGAGAAAGAAATGGCCAATAATTGCAGTATCTTTGCCAAGAAATCCTCAAATAGGGACATACAACAATAACAACAACAACATTTTGTTCTGGATAGACCTCTTCAAGAGCAATGTTTAGCTCTTGACCCAGGACCAACAGTTTAAGAAATATATTGATAAGTTGCAAAGTGTCTGGAGGAAGACAACTAAAATAGTGAAGGACTTTTGAGTCCATAACTTATAACTTATGAGGATTAGCTGAAGGAAACAGAGATGTTTAACCTGGGAAATAGGAGTTGATGAGAACATAATATATTTCTTCTTTTTGAAAGCTTTTTATTTGCAAAACATATGTATAGGTAATTCTTCAACATTGACCCTTACAAAGCTTTCTGTTACAAATTTTTCCCCCCTAGTCTCCTCTCTTCCCCTAGAGGGCAGGAAGTCCACTACATGTTAATTATATTTAAATACTTGACAAGTCGAAAATATGTATACATATTTCTACACATCTTGCTGTGCAAGAAAAATTGTATCTACAAGAAAAAAAAAACCTGAGAAAGAAAACCCAATGCAAGCAAACATCGATAGAGAGCATGAAAATATTATGTTGTGGTCCACATTTCATATCCCTCTCTCTGGGTGTATATGGCTTTCTTTACTGAACAATTGGAACTGGTTTGAGACAATTCTTTGTTTCAGAGAGCCATGTCCATCAGAATTGATCTTCATGTAATATTGTTGTTGTTGTTGTGTATAATGATCTCCTGGTTCTGTTCATTTCACTCAGCATCAGTTCATGCAAGTCTTTCCAGGCCTCTCTGAAATCATCCTGATGGTCGTTTCTTACAGAACAATAACATTCCATAACATTCATATGCCATAATTTATTCAGCCACTTTCCAATTGATGGGCATCCATTCAGTTTCCAGTTTCTAGCCACTACAAAAAGGGCTGCCACAAACATTCTTGCACATGTGGGGTCCTTTCCCTCCTCTAAGATCCCTTTGGGATATAGGCCCAATAGAAACACTGCTGGGTCAAAGGGTATGCACAGTTTGATAACTTTTTGAGCATAGCTCCAAATTGCTCTCTAGAATGGTTGGATCCATTTACAGTTCCACCAACAATGTATCAGTGTCCCAGTTTTCCCACATCCCCTCTAACATTTGTCATTATCTTTTCCTGTTATTTTAGCTAATCTGACAGGTGTGTAATGGTACCTCAGAGTTGTCTTAATTTACATTTCTCTGATAAATAGTGATTTGGACCACCTTTTCATATGACTAGAAATAGTTTTAATTTCATCATCTGAAAATTGTTTGTTCATATCCTTTGACCATTTATTGATTGGAGAATGGCTTGAATACTTATAAATATGAGACAATTCTCTATATATTTTAGAAATGAGGCCTTTATCAGGACCCTTAAATGTAAAGATGATTTCCCAATTTATTGCTTCCCTCCTAATCTTGTCTGCATTAGTTTTGTTTGTACAAAAACTTTTAAACTTAATATAGTCAAAATTATCTATCTGGTGTTCAATTAAGAGTTCCAGTTCTTCTTTGGACATAAATTTATTCCATCTCCACAGGTCTGAGAGGTAAACTATCCTATGTTTCTCTAATTTGCTTATAATATCACTCTTTATATCCAAATCATGAACCCATTTAGATCTTATCTTGGTATGTGGTGTTAGGTGTGGATCAAGCCCTAATTTCTTCCATACTAGTTTCCAATTTTTCCCAGCAGTTTTTGTCGAATAGTAAGTACTTATCCCAGAAGCTGGGGTCTTTGGTTTTATGAAACACTAAATTGTTAAAGTTATTGCCTATATTGTCCTGATATCCTATCCTATGCCACTGATCAACTTCTCTATTTCTTAGCCAGTATCAAATGGTTTTGATGACCGCTGCTTTATAATATAGTTTTAGATCTGGTATAGCAAGGCCACTTTCATCTGCCTTTTTTGAGAACATAATGTATTTCAAAAGCTATCGTGTACATGAGCTAGAGGACAGAATCAGGCATAATGAGCAGAACCCACAGAGGCAAGTTTAGGTTTGATTTTAGGGAAAATTTCTAATAATTAGATTTATCCAAAAGTTGAATGGACTGCTTTGAGGCAGGCGGGACCTTACTTATTCAAAAGTTTTCAAATAGAGGCTGTATGACCATTCATCATCCTAAGAGAGATTGAAAATACAAGATAAACAGGGTATGATTTCTGTGCCAAGATTCTAAGAGATTGGAGTAAATTAGAAAAGAATCATTTATATATGTGTGTTTGTATGTATATATACATACATATATACACATATACAAATATATACACATATATATGTATACATATACACACATATATATATACATATATATACATATATAAATATATACACATATATATGTATACATATACACATATATATATATATACATACACACACACACACATATATATATGCAGAGAGAGAGAGAGAGAGAGAGAGAGAGAGAGAGAGAGAGAGAGAGAGGTTTAGCCTTAGTAAACAATGCAAACACTTTTAGACTACAAGGTTGGATGGAATAAAGAATAGCTAATGATGCTGAGAAGTTCTGAGGGTAGAAATGTGGGTTTTGGTACTTAAGGAGAAAGATTTAGAACAGTTATTGTGAAATGGGAAAGAGAATTGATAAAAGTAAGCTAGAAAAATCATCACATGACACTGAGAGCTTTCTAAAAAAATTAACATGACTATTTTATAATGATGAAACACTAGGATGTTTTATCTTTGTAAATGTAGTAAGCTATAAAATTGTTCTCAATTTATTTCTCAGTGGTAAAATAATTTTATAACCTAATTTTTACAGAGATTCATATTCTATTAGGAGTTGGAAAATATGGTTTTATTATAATGTGGACATACAAGGTAATTTCACAGTGGGCTTCAAAATTCTTAAAATAAGACAATTAGTTTAATTTCATGTAATAACAATGAATGACATTTATTGTGTTTTAATGTTTGCAAAGCATCTTACATTATCATATTTGATTACTATAATATCAGGAGGTAAATACTATTTTCTTTTACCAATGAGCAAACTGAGACTCAGAGAAGCTATGATTTGCCTGTAGTTGAACAGCTATAGAATTCAAATCAAGTTCTTTCTTGACTCCAATTCTAGTGATCTTTTTAGGTCTATACTCTAAATAGAATGTTGACAGCAGTTAAAAAAAATGATAATGCTTCCTCTTTGTCCATCCTCCCCTCCAACTCCAACTATTATAATACTAATGTGATTAATTCAATCATAGAAACAGAAGGATGTATCTTTCTTGTGTATGTGCTATGAACATTTGCTTTACAATTTATTGTTCCTATGTTTAAAAGATGCGAAGGTGAAAATGTTCTTTTTGAGAAAGATATTATTTTCTAAGGAAGAATTACAAACTATAAATGAATAAATTCTATCAACTAATTTCTTTTTCTTTTCTTTCTTTCTTTCTTTTTTTTTTTGAGTACTACCTGCCTTCAAGTACTACTTTCCTGGTCTAAGAAACCTTTTGCTAGTTCCTAGTTCATATTAACTTTTTCCTTTTCTGAATCTCTTTTTGCAATTACAGTCAACATCACACTATTCAGCATTTAATTGTTCTTTGGTTATTTTATACCACAAGATTGTAAGCTCCATGTAGTTAGTGACTGTGTCATATATCACTTCTGCTTACCACAGAAAATTTTTCATAGTGCTAGGAAATCAGTGAATTTTCAATAAATGCATAGTGAATAATAGAAAATATAAAGTATGCTTATTTATTGTAACTCTTTGTTCATTCTTCCTAACATTCGTAGAGTTTCCAGAATGATGATCCTTTATTTTCCAGAAGGTTTCCTTGTTTCTAGCCTTCAATATTCAATTAGTTAAAAACATCATTCTGAAGAAGGCTCTGTAGGCTTGTACTGACTGCCAGAGATCCATATCACAAAAAGGGTTAAGAACTACTACTAAAATACGGTGATTCACTCAAAGTTGTATATGTATACTTGAAGTGTAGTTTTCCTCTTAGATTTTTTATAGCATAGCATAGCATAGCATAGCATAGCATAGCATAGCATAGCATAGCATAGCATAG
>JAJPUD010004961.1:119856-164515 GCA_023553655.1 Myrmecobius fasciatus | reverse complement strand
AGCATAGCATAGCATAGCATAGCATAGCATAGCATAGCATAGCATAGAGGGTGTTAACTTTGTAGTCAGAAAGATCTGAGTTCAAATCCTGCTTCAGAAACTTACTAGCTGTGTAGCTCTGGCCAAGTCACTTAATATCACTAAGCTTCAATTTCTGTATCTGCAAATGAGGTGCTAGTAATAAAAACTCTCTTTCTCCTTCCCTCCCTCCCTCCAATACACACACACATATATAGTGTTTATTAATTATATATATGCAAATACATATATATGTATATTTATATGAATATGTTTTTGTGGATGCAAACATATTGTTTTGTACTTTTTTTATTTTGTTGTCTTAATGTCTTTCCTTGTTTTTCTTTGCTACTGTATATCATAAAGAAATATGCAGTAGAAAGTCTGAGGGTAATGGTATAAGGCACATGAGTTTTGTGACAATTAGTTTCCTAATTTTGGTTAGTTTGTGGCTATTTTCATCTAGATGGGTTATCATGGCTAGAAGTCTGACATTTAGATAAATAGGCAATGATTCTGTCTACAATTCTTTAGTATCTAGCCATCTAGCTAAGCAAATTTAGATTAAATTAACAAATGAAAGAAAGTCATCCATGGAACATGTCATTCTATTAAATTGAATGACCAAAACCCACAATTTTTTATTTGTGAAATACAAGTCAGACAGTAATTATTACAATTACTTTATGGGGGTATATGCATAAATGGATTATGTATGTATATATATATATGTATATGTTTGTGTGATGTACTTCATATTGTTTGAGGTGTCAAAGGCATTAGAATACAATAGATTATAGAGCTCTGTGGTTCATTAAAGCACCAATAATCTGTTTTTATTTTACATCCCTTATAGTGCACAAGTTAAGTATGGTTCATATGCTTCAGAAAACTTTGTCTTTTTGGTGCCCTTTGGTCTCTTGCAGTTTTGAGAGTTCTGGTATCAGTATTCCATAATTTACAACCACATAAAATCACTGAATGGATTGGGATTAAAGACAGAGGCTTTTACAGACTTCTCAGTCCTTTCTTTTTACTTCTTCCTTTCATGTTCTATGTGGTTTTCTCATAGCTGAAAATGTCCTCTCCCACCTCAAATATTTAGAGATAACTTTGAATTTCTTTTCCCCTCCATATTTACTCCCTATCGTCCTATGTGTACCACAGTGCCCTATACACAGTAGGCATCTAATAAATGTTTTTTTAAAAATTGAACTGATATATAAGTAATATCATGTTTCTGATATGTGAAAACAATGTAAGATTCTGCTACATCTACTGTTAAATTTTTTTTAAGCATTTGACTTAGTAGAAGAACATTAATCTTCTAAATAAGTTATAAAAATTTTCATGGGGATAGCGATTGGATCTATAACTTTATTGGTATAGACAACTTTTGGGCTAGGAAATACCTTCTATCAGTGGAGGTTGGTGTCTTCTTTGCCATTTATTAATTGCTTAGAAGAAACAATTCTAAGTGTGGTCCAGGGACTACAATGGCTAAAATGAGGCTATTGGACTTGTGCTGCTTAAATATATGATTCTATAAATGCAAATTTCTTTGGGCTTCTACAAATGAATATTCCCATGGAAATTTAAAAGAAAGCAAAGGAATGGAGAAGTTGTCTCCCCTGAGGCCTGATTTAACTTAGATAATGGGCAAATTCTACTTGGTATGGATGACTGAAGAACTACTCATTCATTATTTGAATAAAATCATCATTTATCAAATGACAAAGGAAGACAAGCTATTAACAATGGTGGATTCCCATATATCATTTGGCAGACCATTTATTTTTAATTTAAATAATGAAATAAAGGCAAAGCTAATGTTAAAAAAGTTATTGCAAATTCAATATTAGAAAAAGTGAAATTTGATAATTGGAGCCTGGATTATATATCAGGTTTTATATTTATATATATACATATATGTATGCATGTATGTATATGTATATGTGTGTTAGATTTCTAAAAGTTGTTTTAGGATTTTTATCCATAAAGCAAGGCAACTGGAACTTGTTTCCTATTTAAAGCTATGTCTGAATGATGAAAAGAAGAGCAACTTCAAAATCCTATTTATTACTCAGTCATCCTATTCAGATCACACTAAGGATGTCTTCCTTCCCATCTCTGATATTTACTAGGTGCGTGCAAGTCATAAGCTAAAACTTTCCTAAGTTATAAAGAATTATATAAAGGGAATTCCCATACAGAAGAAATTATGGATTCTTCACTCCTGACGGATCAACAGTGTCTTCAAAAATATCTAGATCCATGGTCTAAAGTAAGAGTTCAAGGCTGTAATACTAACATATTTTAGTTTAAGTTTAATCAGGCTAATGTAAAACATTTCTTTTGTGCCTAAGTGGAAAAGGTGAAATTATCCAGGAAATCCATAAAATCATAAAATTCTTGGGCTCAAAGTATTGAAAATATGTACTTTTATACTCTCATTTCAAAACACTTCTATTTCAAATAACCTCTTTTGCTCAGAGTTGGATTCAAATCTTTTATAACAGATCAGTTTTTAAAAAAGTGAAAACATAATGAATGCAGGCACAGAGCAGACAAATTTAAAAAATGGTCTCAGAAAGACTAATCTGCTTTTTGGAACTTAAATGAGCACAACATACTTTTAAATCTTTCACATTAAAAAAATGTGTAATGCAAATGAAGCCTACCAGGACATCAATAAAGCCTTCCTTATCTTGGTTGATGGAATCATACAGCATTAAAAGACTAATAAATAGAAATGAATAATGGAGAATCAAATTAAATAATTTTGAGGAGGTATTTTTGATGGTCAAAAGACCCTTAGTAAGTGAGAAAGGGAGCATGTCTAGTGACAGAAAGATACTGGATTTTGGAACTCTCCTTGCATCCCTCTGGGGGTCAGTTTCTTTATCTGTAAAACAAGGCTGTTGGATGAGATGAGTTCTAATCATCTAGTTCTCTTTTTCTACTGATTACACTGTTAATCAAAGTCCAGAATGTTCAACATTTCATTAATTTCTTATCCTGCCTATGACAGATAGACTATGGTTTAGGCAGTGATGTTAGCCCTCTTTTTCTGAACACCCCACCATGGCTTGGATTTCCATGAGGAATGCACAATCTGTACAGAGACTGAGAAAGAACTGAGAAAGCTCAAAAGAAGCTTCTGCAATAAATCTGTTACAAATAATGTTGACTTAACTGTCCAGTGTTTTCTGGACACCGTGTCATATAAAATGTAGCAAATGAAGTGTCTAAAAATGTCATCTGAGTGTTTAGAAAAAGAGTAAGATGGATGCTATCAGACAGCACCTTTCTATATGTGACTTTATTTCCTAGACTATTATTTTTCTATTCTACTTCAATGAATAATGGGACAAGTTAGATTTTTAATTCTGAAATAACAGGATCTCATTTTTAGCATAATAACAAATGGGATGTCCACTGTAAAAGCAAAAAAGAACTCACTGCTTTTGCTGCTTTTTGCTTGTTGGCTAAAGACTAAATGGTCTTTCAGAGAGTGGTTTTACTTTCAGAATTTCTAAGAATGTACCTCATTCATCAGACCTCATAGGACAATGTATTTATTTGATGAGCATTTATAGGACCTGTGAGTAGAGATCACAGGCAGAACTTTCATTTTGTTGGTGAGAAAATGGAGGATGAAGATTGGTGAACTTGCCAAAGGTTACATAAGTATCTAAGTCAGGAGCCCTACTTCAGTCTCTCAACTCTAAATCCAGTGCTCTTTCTACTGTCAGATATTAATTAGCTTCATGCTAAGTAAAATGGACCAGATGCCACTGGGCACATTACAGATTTACCTCTCAACCTCACAGAAGGATGATTCTTAACTGTGATGTTCAATTTAATACAAGAAGCATTTATAAGCAAATACAATGTGCAAGACATGTTAAGACTAACAAAATTCAGAAGTAAACTACTGTGGGTCAAACTTCTGATGATTAATGTGAATAGCACTGAGGGAGCTTTTGCCACAGTTGGCATGTTGCTGTTGTTGTTGCTGTGTTCCCCCCTTTGGGGTTTTCTTGGCAAAGATAATAGAATGGTTTGCCATTTTCTTCTCCAGTTCATTTTACAGATGAGGAAACTGAGGTAAACAAGGTTAAATAACTTGCCCAGGGTCACACAGTTAAGTGTTTGAGGCTGGATTTGAACTCAGGTTTTTCTGTCTTTGGGCCCGGCACTCTATCCCTGGTGCCACCTACAAACCTAATTACAGAGAGTCTGCATTATCAAGTATAGGGACAATTCCACTTTGAAGAGGTAACTGCCCATGTGAGGCCCCAGCAGGGAAAGGCTGTGGAATTTAGAAGTGTAGGCCTGGACTGAAGTAGATTCTCCTTGTCTGTGAAATATTTCTGTCACTGACCCGGTTTTCTTAGGGTCAGAAATGAGGACAAGGAAAACAAAAAGGTCCATGGTTATGGCCAGTGGGATTTGCTATGGCAGAAATTCTGCATCTATGTGAGGCATGTGGCAGTTCTCCAGGCAACCCAAAGAGATTTCTTGAAAACCTTTTTACACAAATGAATTTTCATCAACCCACCCATTTCACACTAAATAGTTCTTTTGTAGGATAGAACATATAGTTTTTATTTGCCCTAAATATCTCACCCATCAGAACCTCCCACAGTTAAATAAGTTATGTGGTTACTACAGACACCACTCTTAGGCCTTGTTTTCTCCTTTTTCTATCCTTTTTTCCTTTCCCAGACTATTCTCCCACTTTTCAATCCTAAACAAATTTGAAGAATAGGGTTACCTACTGAATCATGGCACTGACCTCTATAAAAATAGGCTTTTCTTATCCTTTCTCTCCAAAATATCATTGCTGAAGATTTGCAAACATTGTTAAAATGTAGAGCTTACCCAGTGTTGAAAATAATTAAAATTATTCTATGGCACCTTGGAAGGAAATGGATAAAATCTCAAGGTGATCTGGGGTAGCAGAAAGAGTACTGTGGGATTCCAAAAGAGAAGAGGTTTTGATTTAAATCCTCCTTCTGCAATTTACTCCACCTTTGGACAAGATGAACACTTTGAACAATAAAATGAGGGAGTTGAAACTAGATGGTCTTGTCTTTTACAGCTCTAAAACTATGATCCTGTGACACTAACTGTAAAAAATAGCTATAGCTTTAGATAATTTCTGCAATACCAAATGTTTACCTGTTTATCTTGTATTAAATTATAACTCTTCCTTGAAATAGGTAATTTTGAAAATAATGCCTCATTTTCAATTCTAGTAGAGCTGAAGCTTAAAAAAATACTGCAGTAATATTTGCTAACTGATCGAATACCAAACTGATTTCTGAGTTAAAAAAACAGCCACAAAATTTCTTTCACTACAACTTTGACCTTTGCATTTTCCTTAAGGTTTTTCACTGTCCCAATACTCTCCTGACTAATGTTCTTCTAGGAAATGTCTACCAATGACTGTAAATGCGTAGATTGTGCTTGTACTAAAACTACATAAATGTTAGTTTAGGTGAGTCATTTCTCTCTGGGATCACCATGGAATCAGTTTCCTTTTTAAAAAGTAAGAACAAACCTTTTGTTTGTTATTTCAGAGCTTTGAGCAAAAAGCTATAGCTCCATTTTCAATTGGCCTTTCTTGCAGATACACTTTTCTACACCTTGAAGCTCTTCACAGGAAGGGCAGGAAAGAAAATGGAGAAAAGGCATTGCCATCCCAGACAAGAGAAGTCCAGAACTGCTGGTACTGCCAGTCCAGAAAAGGAGGCATTCATTCTTTTCTTCAATAATGGACAGTACACACAGCAGGCTCACAAAGGCCAATTGTAGCCAGCAACTTCATTTCTAAATGGGATTCAGAATCTGTTTAAGAATAATATCCTCTCATCAAGGGTACTAAAAGGCTGAACAAAGTGTACACTCTGGGCAGCTTCAGGTATGACATTGTTCTGCCCTGATATCTTACTTTTTCATTCCTTAAAGAACACATGAAAAAAAAAAGAACACATAAAATCCTGGCCAGGACCAGGACCATGCTTGCCAATAGGTGCTTGTTTAGCTTTGATATAATGTGAAGCCAAGAAAAAATTCCAAGGAAAAGAAAATCTTATTTCTTCGGCTAAAGAAAAGTCAGTTTGATCCAAAGGCTATTGTAATGGTGAAAATTTGAAAACTACAACTAAAGAGGTGGATGTTGAAGGGTTTGGGAAATTAAACTCTGGTCACTTTAAGCCAGTAATTTTTGTGAGCATTTTTCTTTGGGCTACCTCTGAAGCATAAAACTGTTGCCAGTTACAATTACATTGCATACAGTTTACATATGTCTTCAGTGATTCTCATCTATCCAAATAATTTTTTGATGTAAAATACTTTTATGATTACTTTAACAATTCTCATTACTAAGTTTTCTCTTTTCTATGAAACCAATATTTACCCATAGTGTCAACGTGAAAAACATAAAGCAAAGAGGAAAGGGATAGAAAAAGGCAAGTCTGAGGGTGAGGAAAGGGAGGTGGCCAAAGCCAGGACCATGCTTGCCAAGCTATTAATTAATGAATTAACGAATCATTGGCTAGTTGGGGAAACTCTGCTTTGAATTAAGTTCATTCTTTTTCATTCAAATGGGAATGAGAATAGCAGTGTATATATGCATTTGGGGATCTGAATCACAAGAAACCTGAATTTTCATCATACTTATTATATCTTAATTTTTGGTTCTCTGTTGTTTCTCATTACTAATTTCTTTCATTCTCTCAGTAACCACACTCTATTCCAAAATTATATCCATCTCTGGTTTATTAGACTCTAAAATTGGAGTGACTTTCTTATTGAAAATCTTTCACAAAAAGAGCCACATTTTCATATTTCTTTTGATTTATTTTAATAATAACAAGGTTGTTATTTCAGGTGTCCCTATCATTGCCTTCTGTTTATAAGCACACAGCCCATGGGCAAATCTTTTCATATCTCTGAATTAGTGCTACTTCCTTGGTAAGATGGACATAATCATACTTAAAATACCTAAAGTTTTTGAAGATCAACTTAGATAATGTATGGAAAGGTTTTTTTGCAAACTTGAAAGCTCTCTATGTGACAATTATTATATTATCATCCTTATCACAGCAAAGGAAAAAAATGGCTATTATATAGATTTTGACATTTTTAAAAAAGGTTATTTTGGAGTAAAAAATTTAGAAATAACCCAAAAAGGTTCAATGGAATGATTTTTGACTGGCTATCAGAGTGAAGCAGAAGAAAGATGGAAAAATTAAGTATGCATAAATTTCTTAGGAGAAAGCTAAATGTTGACAGAAGTCTTAACAAATACCTGTAAGGTTATAATTGAGAAAGAGACGAATATAAAAATGATTTCAAGGAGAATTCAATTTAGAAGACTCTAATAAAAATCTGAAAAGGAAAAGAGTTCAGCACCCCTACAAATTTTCCAATGGCATTTCTAACTAGCATCACATAATGGGCTGAGAAATTAATTTAAAACTTAGGAATTTCCCTTCAATAGGAGTTATACTTCCCTCTCTCCTGTCCCTTTTCACAAAGCCACACAAGAGTGTGGAGGTGGAGATGAGGAAACGAGCAATAGAAAATTTAGCTCTGGAAGAAGGGAACAGAATAAGCATTTATTAAGCATCTACTATGTGTCAGGCTCTGTGCTAAGCACTTTACAAAGAATTATTTGATTTGATCCTTACAACAACCTAGTGAAGTAGATACTGTTCTGAACTTTTGCCAAATTTTGCTTAGATTTTTAATAATTTCTTTTATTCATATAATTTTTACTTTTGTATCAGTCATTTTAGTATTTAATTATCCCTTTCTTCCCACTTGGTCCATTATAATTTACTTTTGGAAAACAATGGTGACAAGGCTAACATCAGTTTTTGGCAGATGCCACCTGACATAGTAGAAAGTATTCTAGATGCTGAATCAATGGGCCTGAGTTCAAGCCCCAGAACTGCTACTTATTACTTGTGTGAACTGAGGCAAGTAGTTTTATTTCTTGGATTTGTTTACTCACCTACAACATGAGAAATTTGCAGTAGACCTCTAGAGATCCTATCCAGCTCAAAATCTATGATCCTAAGAGGTAATAAAAATGAAGATTCTGACTATTCAGATGCTGAATGCATTTAGCCTATTTTTTTTCCCAAATAGTTTTATAGACTGGGAAATTTAGCCACAACACAAAACTTTTACTAACAGTGCTTATCTTAAAAATGAAACAAAACCCCAAACCTTTAAAATTTAAAAACTGTTGCATAGGAACATAAGATATAGATCCAAAAGGCAGTTTAGACACTATTTAATTCCCTCCCACAATGCCATTTTATTGATGAAGGGACTGACTGCAACTTTGTTCTACTTAACCAGACATGCAATACATACAAAATAAACAAATTATGAATGTAGAGAAGCACTGCCTTTGACATGCTACTGAAAGAAACAAATTTACCTATCTCTTATATAGAAACAGCATCCCCTCAATGTTTAGAAATTTATTCCACCTACATTAAATATAAAAAAAAAACACATTACATTGAAAAGGATAAATCCTTCAGGCCATCATTATGTAAAGTTGCCTTTATTTTTAACAAATTATTAAAAATTTAAGTTAAAAAAGTGATGACTATTCCATGGGAGTAATAATAGTTACTCTGTAGAGAAAGGAGAAAGGCATGCATCTAACTGTCAGAGGATAAGATGGGAAGGAAAAAATGGGAAATTGAAGTGGAAAGTTTCAATATGACAGAAATGCACAATCTTTATTTTAATTTTAAAAAAGAAAATAGAAAGTCAATGGGATATTAATGAATGTTTGCTGCATTTTAAACTCCTTCTCAAGTCCCAGAACAGTAATTTGTATCCATTATAGTCAGAGGCCAATAATAGAGTATTCTCTGCTTCTTTTAATTTTAATTTAACACACAGTAAGTGTGTGGAGAGGACATTGCCTTTGAAGTCAGGAGACTTGAGTTTAAATTCTGGTTTTCTTGTGACTTTATTGATCTCACCTTCAAATGTTTATTTGAGGGAGTTGGTGTCCATAACCCCTAAGGTCCCTTCCAACTCTTGGTTTATGATCTTATGATTCTAAAGTACAAGAAGTAATTCAAATATCATTGTCTAGGAATGTTTTCAAAATGGGGGCTCATTTTCAAATATCAGTATTTTGAAAACAACTTGTCATTCAAGATGAATAGGAACTATGCTATCCAAAGTGGTTAGCTGTTCAAGAAGAACAGATGAGAGTAGTAGGTTAAAAAGAGGGACAAAGACGAACTGAACATTAGCCACATTAACTACTTTTATTTCAGAAACTGTGCTGATTTTCCTGAAAATTATGCTGTTGGTATTTTTACTCTTTTTTTAAATTTGTTTTTTGTTTGTTTTTTGTTAGATTCATCCTCAGGACTCTAGCCAATCACCCCAAGTAGTGAAAGCAGCTACCTTCATGGCTCTCATCTCTTTCATTCCTGGCATGTTTCTGTTTCTAGATCCAACCCTAAAAATCTGAATTAAAAGGCAAAGAAGGGTGAAGAAAGATTCCAGGTAGTTAGGAGAAAGACGTGTGTGTGTGTGTGTGTGTGTGTGTGTGTGTGTGTGTGTGTGTGTGAAACTACCCTACTGCCTTATACAGGGTCAATATTTGCCAGTAGATGGAGGGATGGACCTTCATTACTGTCTACAGATTTCCAGTTATGCTGTTCTCAGCACATCTTTAACTTGATTTATTTATCTGGTGTCTGGCAATATGCAGGACAAAGCTGGGTACCTGACAAATGATTTTTGACAAAAAAGATACTTGAGAGCAATAATCATGCTGGGTCTAAAAGTTACACATATTGATAAATTAAGGTTTATTCTTTTGAGCTCCAGTGAATTTGTGACAGCTGTGACCTTCATCTCTTTATTTGCTATGGCCTCCTAGGGAGAGCTGTATTTGTTATTACTAAAATCCTGGATTATCCAGAAGCCCTGAGTGCTATAGTTGGCTCCTCAGCCAGTTTTTCAAGTGGGGCCAGACAAGTCAATTAACTTCTCAAGAGTCTACTGCCCTATTTAAAAAAGAAGACTAGTTTTCCTTCATAGATTATTTACCTTGACAGATATGTTAATATGACTCCATATTTACAATGAGATTATTTCATCCCCAGGTTGACAAAAATTCCTATTTCTGAGTTCTCCAGTTCTCAGAATGAAATAAACTCATGAGGATTAAGACTTGGAAACTGAGAAATTGGTGGAAGGCCTAAAGAGACACTTGTACCTCTGATAAAATTCTTAATTCAATTTGAAATCTTTGGCCTGGACATAACTAATTATTTATATTTGGTTTTCCTTGGAAGACCTCATCATCTGGCTAAAGCCACATTGGATCTAAAATCAAGATACTCAAGACATTTTAATTTTTGGCATGACAACAACTTGTCTCTACCCTTATTTCCTCTTAACTCTAATAGTCTGAGAAAGTCTCAGCATAAGAGTATTGTGCTGATATGAGGTATCCTGAATACAGTTGCTGAAACCTAATAAAAGTCATCAAAGAACTTCTCATTTTAAAAATAATATTAACTTGATGGATAATTTTTACAAACTTTCATTTTAAAATATAAACTTTTGGTATGGGCAAATAGTAATAAACATTTTTAACAATCTAATTTAATTTACATATTTTCCATAAACTCAAAACTCATAGAAGACAAATTAATCCATATTAAGCCCCCCAGTTGAAACAAAATACAAATTAAGTATTAAAATCATTTAAAGATAATGGTCTTTATCAGAACATGCTTTAAGAAATCCTGAAAACCAATTACTATGGTTACAAGACAGTTCAATGAATCAACCAAATGGCCAGAATAGGGAATGACTAATAAAATCTGTATCATCTGCATAAAAATTAAGGCAAGAGTTTGTAAAACACACACACACACACACACACACACACACACACACACACACTCTCACTCACTCTGACTGAACCCCAAGGGAAATGCAAAGAACAATTCAGTTTAAAGTAGAAATGGCACGATTAAAAAGAAGCTGTGATTTAAAAAAAAAAATTAGAAGCCCCAAGAAAGTCTAATACTTGTTAAATTCAAATATACTTGTTCTTTTCCTAATGGAAATTATGCATATATTGAATATAATCTTAGAATTTTGCCCAAAGATAATATTTGGAATAAAAAAATACTTCTAAAGTATAAGAAACTTTTACAAATATATATTTGGCTTAGTATTCCTGAGAATGTATTTGAATGATTAAATGCACATATATCTCACTTTATATGACAAACATACATATTTTTAACTTGTTTAATGGCCACTTGACAAATTTGGAATTTTTCCCCATTCATGTTGAGTCAAGCATAAATCAACATAGTTACCCTGTAAATGGCTTGCACCAAGAACTTGTATAAGGAACATGATGCTGTGGAAAGGGTTGTTGATTAGAAGTTAGGAGACATGGATTAAAATTCCTGGGCAAATCATTGATTCCCTCTGGGCCTTAGTTTTCTTTCTCATCTGTAAAATGGGGGTATTAGACTAGAAGATTTAGAAAGTCCCATTCAGTTTTAAACCCATAGTCCTATATTTCAGCTCTGAGAACAGAGGTGAGATTCATCAATATTTTAGAAATAGGCTGCTGGGAAAATGTGGTTAATACCAATTTCAATGAACTCGTAAATTTTTGTGAAAATGTTCAGATTGTGTGTTAAGGAGAACTTTAAGGCGTGCTCAGAATTAATTAATGTTCAGAAATAGGAGGTAAGATAGATCACTTTAGTGACTAGCTTCAAGCTTGAAATGAATAGTCTTACCATTTAAAATTCAGATGATAAATGTATGCTTTTGTTGAAAGAAAAACATGTGTGGGAACACATATTCATATCATGTCCAGGGTCCATTTTTGAATCACTTAGAGATCTCATGCTAATAACAAAAAACCTAGAAGTCAAACAGAGTCTTTCTGGAAGCTGCAGAGGGAATGCCCTCAAAACCAACTTTGAAATGAAGTTGGTACTGGGGTAACAGATTTTTGTTTTGTTTTGTTCAAAAAGAATCAAAATCAAAACAATAGAAGAGTTAGCAAGAAAATAATGTGAAAAGAGAATGAAGATAAATGAGAATTTGTCATCCTTGAAAAGCTTAAAGAAAACAAAGAGTAATTGATTATTTAACAACTGTACTGTCAAGTACATAATAATATGATAATGATTTCCATGGTTTTTATCCTTTTTTTGAAGGGGGGGGCAGACAATTGGATTAAATGACTTGCTCAAATTCACAAAGCCAGTGAGTGTTAAGTATCTGAGGGTAAATGCGAACTATCCCCTCTTCTTTATCTTTGTATAAGTAACTCTAAGAATTTGATTTCTATAATTCTGCTTCCTGAAGACTATTTTCATTTTGTAGAACTACAGAACTTTAGAGGTATAACTTAGTCATACAGTTCAACCTCTCAATCACGTGATTCAGCTATAACTTTTCTGAGGCCAAATAGAGTAAGTCCAATTCATCTTTCACCTGATGGTGTTTCAAATTTTTGAGGAAGATAATTACATCCAATTTCTTATCAATCTTGATCTTTTCTGGGTTAAATACCCAAGAATTTATGTGATCTTACAATCACAATTTAAGCAATAGTTCATCTAGTATACCCTTCACCCCCTCAAGTTAGAGATGAGGAGACTGAGATACAAAAAGAGAAATGATTGCCTAGGAATGGCAGCAAATGACAGAGAGAATTTTGAACCTACAACCTCTGGCTCCTGATGAAGTATTCCTCCCTCTGTACCTTAAGTACTTATATGTTGACTATTGGAAGTCTTTAGAGATAACTTTTTATCTGACCTGGTAAAAGATTAAAATCTGAAATTGTAGTACTTTACAAAAGAAAAATCTAGTTTGCTTTGATTTTTAGTGTAATATATGCATATATATATTACATTACATATAAAGTTTTGAAATATAAAATATTTTATATAAAGTATATACATATACACATATAAATTTAAAAAAATATTAACAAGGCAGTTATTTTTTAATGTAAATTTTTTTTGCTGGAACAGTTGCAAATCTGTACCACAGTACTAAATGTGACTCAGGGCACCATGCAGAACAATGGTGACAAACTGTATAACACGGCAGCACTGATGGATGGATCTTGGCACAATATCTGCTTTTCAGTAATGGCATTCTAAGGTTGAGAAAGTACCAACACAGTATCAGCCCTTGTACCAGCTACTGACAGTTACTGCTATTTTTTTAATGAGAAAAAAAGCTATAAAGCTACAAAATTTCTCTCTTCAATTTTTTTTATTATGTAACTTCCAGAGAAATATTTAGACATTTGGTCAGAAAAAATATTGCTATGAAGAATTTTTTCTCCCCCCAACAGATAGTTTAATGAATGCAATGGGAAAGAACAAAAGATATCAAGATACAGTATAAAAAGATTTGGTTTAAAATAAAATCCTTCCTTTAATTTGAAGTGGATATGCAATACTTATTAACATTATTGCAATTCAGCACTATATATACACTTTATTTTTCTCTGTAAGGAAATATTTTTGATAATATTTCTTCTGATAGAGACAGTTATCATAACATTTTATTATGTAACATGCTAATACTAGAAATAAAGAGAAAGACATCATTTTCTAGAGATGATCTTTGAAGATTTTATCTTAAAATGAAAACCCTACTGCAATTTCAAGATGCAAAGACAATTTAATAATAAGATTTAACAACTATAGAGCACTTATAAAGTGCCAGGCACTATACTAAGTGCTTTATAATTATTTTCTTACTTGATACTCAAAACAAGCCTGGAATGTAGGTGTTATTATCCCTGTTTTACAGATAAGGAAATTGAGGCAAGTAAAAGTTAAATGACTTGCCCAGGAAAACATAGGCAGTAAGTGTCTGAAATTGAATATATCCCAGTGGTTCTCAAACTTTTATCTATTAACAAATTATTGAGGATCTATCCAAAGAATTTTTGTTTATGTGGGCTATATTTATAGATAGTTATTACATTAAATAAAAAGACTAATTTTAATTTTGGAGATCTCATAAAAGGGTTTCAGAAACCACCAGGATTCTCTGAACCATACTTTAAGAACTATTACTTTATTCGCCAAACTCAACATATCCCAAGCTAGAATCATTGTCTTTCCTTCCAAATCTACCCCTCTCGTGATGATTATGTTTATGTTTATTTAGAAGGTCATTATTTATTTTATTAGAAGGTCATTAAATAATACATCATATTAGTACTATTTTTTAAAAACGGAATTATTTTGGGGGAGAATGCAAGAATTGTATTATTGGAGCTAATTAATTGGCAAGCTAATAATTTCATAATCCCCTGGTTTGGAACTGTTGGTAGTAACACCAAGAAATGTTACTGCCACTGATGTTTAATATTAAAGATAAAAGTTTAACAGCTATATGTGTCTTTGCTTAATTGTGAGCTTCAATTTCAAACCCCCACCTGGAATATGAATATGTTTTTGTGGCATAAAATTAGCTTAGCAAAGGTGCCTGCATATTATTGCTTAGTCTTGCCCAACTCTTTGTGACATGATTTGAAGTTTTCTTGGAGAGCTTTACTTTTTCTTTCTCGGCTCATTTTACAAATGAAAAAACTTAGGTAAATGAAGTTAAGTGACTTGGTCAGGGTCACACAGCTAGGATCCGAGGTCAGATTTGAGTTCAAGCAGATGTCTTCCTGATTTGAGATTTAGCACTCTATCTACTGTGCCATCTAGTTGCCCTTGCCTGACATATAGGTACTTAATAAATGCTTGCTGTCTGACTGGTTAAAGCCACAGAATATTTAAAACTAAAAGAAATTATTCAGAATCAGTCAATATAATTTGTATACTTTATAGTTAAAAAACCCAGAATCATACAGGTTGTTATACCAAATTGTCTTGATTTATTACTCAAAGTTAACTAAACATTTCAAAGACAGATTTATATAGTTTATAAATCTTTGACAAGATCCTCAGATGCTTAGTTAATTTTTTCTGGATCATTAATTTTTTGTGCAGAGTTTCATTTTAAAATATGCATGTTCTAAAACTGTTGTCCATTTTAAACTACTGATACTAAGAATATTTGTTACTATGGAAACAAGCATTGATTTAAAATTGTTAAGCATAGAACATCTTTTGGTTTAAGCACAAGCAAAAAATAATTCTGCTAATGAGCAATATAAGCTTTATGATTTTATTCATTTCTTGACTCCAAAAATTTTCAGATACAGGAAACTTTCACCAACCTGTGAATTATTTACAAATCATGACTGATATTTGCTAAACAAATTTCTTCCTGGTCAGCATATTCTGATGGGAAAGCAGAAAAGGAAAGGCATAAGATACTAGAAGCATGAATGAGAGGAATTCTAATTATTATAAAGAAAAGGAAAAGAAGCAAACATTTATTAAGTTTCTGTTCTGTGCCAGGTAGGGTAGCTGAGTCATCCAGATGTAGCCAGGTACTATAGTGGATGAAGTACTCGGTTTAGAGTGGGAAAGACTCATCTTTTTGAGTTTAAGTCTGGCCTTGTACACTTAGTAGTTATGGGACTAAGTGCTGACCAAATGTTACCTTATATGATGCTCAGAACAGTCCTGGAGTGGAAGGTGCTAATATTGCTCCAATTTTACAGTTGCAAAAACAGGCACTTAAAATGATAAAGTGATTCATATCACTAGTTAAGTGTCTGAGGCAGGATCTAAACTCAAGTTTTCCAACTTCAGTTCAAGGACTCTATCCACTGTACTATCCCAATGAATACAGGCTCCTTATTACCTGAATTCAATAGTTACTAAATTGACACAATAGTCTTCTGAACATGGATTTTCAATCTTTGGGGAGCTGTAACAATTTACCAATGATTATATCCTTCAGCCACCTTCTTGGTGACTCACTCCCAGTTGGCACTTCCTTCAATGTTACCCTGACTCTTGCCAAAGATTTTCCATGAGATTCTCCAGTACTCAAATTGCCTAACCCACCATGACATTTCTTCTGATATCCACTTTTCCTCCCTCCCTCTGGCTTCCAATAATTATTTGTGATTTAATTCCCTTATTATTTAAAATTAGATATTTAAAAGCAATTTAGTATATTTATTTATATTTACTATTCTATGTTATTGATATTTATTTAAACCTTTAAGTTAAATATTTAATATTTTGTGGGCTGGTATAAGATTTCAAATATAGTACTGAGAAATCAGAATTGGGAACTTTATTTCTTAGAATAAGAGCTTTTGACCTAGGAGTCCGCAATTTAAAAAAAATTGATAACCGCTTCAATAAAGTCTTAACTTCCATAATCTTCTAAATTTTATTTCATTTAAAAATGCTATTCTGAATATGGAAATATGCTTAGAAGAACTGCACGTATTTAACCTGCATTGCATTGCTTGCTATCTTGGTTGGAGGGAGAGGGAGAAAAATTGGAACACAAGGTTTTGCAAAAGTGAATGTTGAAAATTATCTTTGCATGTATTTGAAAAATTAAAATACCATTAAAATACTATTCTGAGACAGGGTCTATAGATTTCACCAGATTTCCAAAAGAGCTCATGACACATAAAAAGTAAGAAGGAAGGCCTCCATATAAAAAACTTCATATAAAGAAACCTATATGACAGACAATACTAGCATTCTATATAATTATATCTGCCAATCATTCTTAAAGGAAAAACACACCCACCTGGATCATGCTGTACCATGCAAATCTTCAGCAGACAAATTTTATTTTTTCTTAGGAGAAATGCTAAAAGCCTTTTAAATTTTAGTTTTAAGTTTTAAATTAAAGTTTAGTTGTCAGCCGACATCATATTACTATTTGGTGTTTCAGCAACTTAATTAAGCTGGAACTAGACTTTGCTTTTACTCCACAGACATAATTTGTTACTGTATAGATAGGTCATTTTAGATAAAATGAGTTATTGAATACCCTATATTCAAATAGGATGTCAGGTTCTATCATGGCCTCTTAAACACCAGTACAAATATGATTGCTACAAAATAATATATAAATCAGATTCAATCACAATACATTTCCTTCCTCTTTCAAAAAATTCCTGTGATTATAGATATATTTGTATTTGTTTGCATCAAAAAGGAATTGAGAGCATCAATAAGATTTCCCTTAGAATTCACTTGCTATTGTTACATTAAGGCACAGAATATCTTAAATATCTAAAAGAAGCTCCCTTTCTTTTTTTTTCTTTTTCTTCCAAAAATAATTCTAATATTCTATATTCTACATATCATTTGTTTTGGTACCTTTGTGTTTAATGATTACTTATAGTACTTCCTTCCCACATTGCTAGCTCTGTGGATGAGAATGTTAAGATCTAATTAAAAAAGCATTTTTAATAGGAATTTGTATACTCTTTTCCAAAACACACATAAACCTTCAAGTAAAATGCAATAATGAAATATTTATATTTCTATTACTTTTTTACTGAAAGATATTCCTATTATATCAACACTATTTCCCCCCTGGAAATGATATTAGTGTCAAAATAAAAATAACTGATTTGAGAAGCTCAGTCTAATGAAATACACCAATTTTGATGGATCTAAATTACACCCATCTACCTGGACTGCATTATAGTGAGTGATTTGTGCATCTCTAAATTGCCTCTTATCTCCCCAATGGTGAAATTAAATCTGATAAAAGGGATGTCATATCCCATTTTCCATTTATAGAATCCACCTAGCATTTACTGGTGGAGCCTACTGTAGCTCATTAGGAGTCACCTACTACAAGAGATACCTAAATGCTTTCTAGATTTATGGAGTGGCACTTCATTAAGGATAAATGAGTTAGAGGACTTATCCAATAATCATGCTAGGTGGCTATAGGCACACAATTTTCATTTTCCTCTATTAAAAAATTGAAGAAGACAAAGAAAAAGATGCTTCATTAGGAAGATAGAAAGATACAAAAGGATTGATCTTTGCTATTTATCATAGGATGAAATCTAATAAGGAAGAAGTTTAGCTTGCTTTCAAGATTCCTCTGGCCTCCTTTGACTAACCCACAGTTCTCCATCATGTATGAGTCAGAAAACACAAATGAGCAAGTTTTGGGGGTTGGGATTGGGCAGAAAGCTGCAATATGAACTAGCTTGCTCTTTAAAATAATGTGTCCAAGATACAGTGGACCTGGATATCAATAGGATTAGGGCCATAATGAGCAAGACAAAGGGGTAAAACAGAGATAGACTTCAGTTTGTAAGGAATATTCTCACCAACACTGGATTGAATGCTAGTACTTGTTGCTAACAACTGGCCAAAACCCATCACATCTGTTATTTGTACTATTCTAAGATTGTGTATTCTCTTTGTTTTTTTTTTAAACTATTCACTTGTCCTTCTGTGGACCTAATGACCTGGAATAACTCTCAAGTAATACATTTTCACTCTGAAAGTTCAAGACCAATAATGGGGTGCAGAGAGAAATAAATTTCAAGTTCATGAAACTTTTATTAATCATAATAAATGATGTGATTATTCACAGTGAACTAGATAGTGATATTCCTTCTCTTCTCTCCATTTTTAGTATCTTCCATTGCTCATAGCAGTTCCTTAGTTCAGTGTTCTCGCAGCTGTGCTTCTGACTCTATGTACTTTGTCACCATGACTCAATTGAATCCTCCCCTGGGAATACTCCTCCAAGATGCCACGCTAATTAATCAATCAATAAATCAATCAAAACACACTTATTAAAGGCTTACCATGTGCCAAGCTGTCTGATATGCTGCCAGTGCCCATCTCTCTTTGGTGAATTCCATCCAGAACCTTCATTTTAGGGACAGTTTCAGGATAAACAGCTTTATTTCCCTCTTGCTATGTTCCTTATTCTCTTTGATGATTCCTTTTCACTCTTCATTGTATTTTAGCTCCTTTTTAGATGTTGTCTTCTTTCATTTGAATGTAATCTCCTTGAGATCTAGCTGCCTTTCTTTTGCTTGATTAGTATTGGGCCTAATATTTAGGAAGTGCTTAATAAACGCTTGGTACCATAATGAATACAATTTAATTCAACATTTTTAAATGCTTACTGTGGGCAAAATTGTGTGCTAAATGCTAAGACTTCAAAGATAGATGTGACAAACTCCATTCTTAAAAAACTGTAGACAAACAGGATGTATTTCTGGGCCTTTGATTTGTGGGGTTTGCAGCTTCCAGGATTCTGTCTTACATATGTATGATTTGGAGAATCAAATGATAGAATTTAAAAAGACATGAGATTTAAATCCATAAAACTAAAACATAACATCGTATCTCCTTGCTGCCTTGATAATCATTCTCCTTTACATACATACTCAATAATTAGCTCTTTTGTGACTTTATGGCTACTGCTCTTGCTCTATATTTTCACATGATTTCACTTGGATAAGAATGTTTTGTTTTTGCTGTGGACATTATCTTTTGGGGGAAAAAGTAGCAGTGGGATTAGTGAGCATGTAGTATAACTTACTCAAGGTGCCCACCTCTTATAAATGATATTGGCAATTTCTGATAAGGGGAACACCTAAAGTAGGTCCAATTATTTCTTAACCTGGTAAAGAACTAATATCAGTCCTAGGTACCACAATATATACTACTGCCTCATAAATTCTTTTCAATTTGGACAAACAACCCAAACCACTTATATCAAATAATATAAATATTAACATTGACAAGAAAAACAAAATACTGTTTCCTACTCTCCTACCACATTTAAATTTGTTTTGTTTTTAACCAGATGTCAATCTAGTAGGGTTCTAGCAATAATCATATACTGTAGAAGCTAAATGCCAATTATGCTTATGGTCTTCTTGGAAGAAATCTTCAAGATAATTTGAACATGGATGCAATGTTCTTGGGGAATTCACTTATTTCATTTGAAGGAAAGCACTTAGATAAGTAATTTCAGTATTTATCTAGAATACTGAGTAGGAAATACTGAATTTGAATGTAGCAGATTTAACCTATTAGTTAGATTAAAACCTAGGACCTGGTCAGTAGAAGCCCAGTATTGGGAGAATGCAATTTAGTTCTGGCTGATATTCCAGCCAAAAGACTTTTCTTGACCACTCACTAAGAGGCTAGCAAATAGTCACAGAAATCCTTCATTTGCTTTTTAGTGGAGAGTTGGACCCCTTTATTCCGAATTAACATATGCTTCCAGAAGCCAGTTCACCAAAGCTTATACATAGTTTAGCAGCAGAGAGAGCCTGTCATGCATGCTCCAAGGACCTCCTTAGTGGCCAGGCCCTCATTACAGCTGTTTTTGTGGAAAGTAATAATGGACAGAGAAAGCATTTCTCTGCCTCAGTGACAGCACTAATCAAAATATTCTACATACATATAAAATTCTCATTTTATATTACTGAAGCCAATATTACTGGTCTCCCTATTCATGGCATAGAGCCAAAATGCCTTTATAGATTTCTTTATGAGATAGTTTGGAGTAAAAAGAACTGGTTTTATATCCCAGCTCTGCTACTCACTTCTATTTCTGGGTCTCTGAAGAATCCCCTCATCTCTGCATGCTTTACTTCTTCATCTGCAATACGAAGTATATGAGCCAGAGGACCTATAGTCCTTTATAACTCAGGTCTTTTATTTGATAATGAGAGAATGTGTCTAGATATTTTTCTTTCCCATTAGTTTTTCTTAAGTCACTAGACTTCCTTCAGAGAAGCCTGGGGAAAGAGAAAGCACCCTGAGAGAAAGCTAGTAGTAGCAGGTTAGAAGATCAACTGAACAAAAACCCCAGGACTCCTAACCACAGAGATCCCACATGAAGAGCAGAGAAGGCCTTTAAAAGCTCAGAAGTGCAAACCACTATTACTAAGCTAACTGCAGAGTTAAAGCTCGAAGCTTTTGGTTTGGTTCTGACAGGAGCTAGAGAAATACAATTCTTTAGAATGCAGAAGTCTGCAGGAACCTCTCCCAAACTAAGGAGAAGTTTAAAGACAGAAGTGAAATCAATCACCCAATGCTCTAAAAACACTGGTGGAAGAACCAAAGCTACCATTCCAAAACTAAGGTCTGAGCCAATTGCATGTTGCCCATAAAAATTTCATTTGTCTTTTAGAAAAACACTAAGATAATTTTTGGATAGTTTTAGCTTCCTCGCTCCCTCCTCATTTAAAATCATACATGATTTAATTTAGACTGGCATATTATATGATATTCCTCCACAAACTTTGGGTGACTCAGGATCTGTAAATAATTTCAATAAATTATATCATATATTCTAGTAAGTAAACTAATAGTATATTAATCCTCTAATATTTTCATTTGCATATATATATGTATATATATATATATATTTCAAATCCTGTTTTCTCTTTTAAGCATCCACAATCCTTTTGTTTCTTCCCTTTTCACTCTGCAGGAGTACTTATCATGTATACATCATCTACACCACAGAATGGCTTCTGGAGTATTCCTGTTTTTTTTTTTTTTTTGTATTGCTTGTTCACCAGTACGTATTCTAACTTCAATACCAGTTATCTTTTACTTCTACTTCTTTTATTCTCTACCCTGTTTACTATTTGTAATTGGCAGCACCAATATCAACTAGTGCTCTCTTCTGTTCTTTTTCAGCTTATGCTTTCTCCACCCTCATCTTCTATGAAAAGTATATTGCTGCCTTAAAAAAGGCAGAATGTTATTTCAGGAAGTAGTAAATAGCCCATCTTTACAGGTTTTTAGGCAGAAAATGAATGACCATTTGTGGGTTTCTGATCAATTATGATTTGAGCTAGATAATTTTGGATTCTTTTCCCCACCCTCAAACCTTCTTTTCTGGTCTCCAGTTACATCTCCCATGTTGGCAGAGAGCCACAATCCCTTTGCATAAAATCAGCTGTAATAAGGGCCTGGCCAGTGAGAGTCTGATCTTTAGAGCATGCATGGCAGGTCTGTTTGCTGCTAACCTATGCAGAAGCTTTGGTGAGCCAGCTTCTGTAAGAATGTTAATTCAGAATGAAGAAGCCTAAGTTTCCACTTCAAAGTATATGAAGGTATTTTTTTTTCTCATGAAAAGGTTCATCTTTTATAACTGTTGACAACTCTCTAGAGTGTTTCTCTCCATATACTGTAACTAATGGATATGAGCTCATTCATTGGTATTTTCAGGTCTTTAGCAGTTCTTAGCTAAGTTCCCTTTTTACTGGATATTCAGAGGCTTCTGCTTCTCTCAAAGACATGGATTTTTTTTGAGGTTGTCATACAGCAAGGTAGAGAGTGAGAAAATCTACCACTAAAGAATATAATATCCAAGCCAAGAATTGCTCCAAAAGCCTGAGGATTCTGGACAGTTAGTCACTAGATAGATAAGGTTTCGTTGCAACTCATGATATAAAAGAAATAAGCAAACTCAATTACTAGTACAGGAGAATGACACAGAAAATGACCATGGGAAAGGACAAGAGCACAAGAAGGGAGATGTGAGTGGTGGTGGAGCTCAGTATGCTAACAATATAAAAGACAGCATTCTTATTGCTCTGCTGGAATAAGGACAAAGCTCTAAGGAGCTGTATGCTTGTCACCACCAGGATATTTCTACATAAGCACCAAATATATGGAGTCAAAAATAGTTCTTTTCACTTCTCTTTTTCTTGTTCTAAAAAAAGGGGACAGAGGAGAAACATTACATTTTATTCTAAGTTGTATATATCCTCATTTGAGGGAAACTTGGTGTGGTAGATAGAGGGCTGGCCTCAGAGTCAGGAAGACCTGGATTCTAGTCCATCCTTGGATATCTTCTATCTGTATGATTCTGTGCAAATCACTTAACCATTTAGTTCCTGAGGTCAACCTTCTAAGACTATATTTCAGAGAAGATTGATCTGTACAGAAAGAAGTTCTTCAGTAGGAGTTTTCTACACTAATGAAACCATGAGCCTGGAAAAATTGCCCATTTTAATATTAAGATATCACTAAGAAAATAATGACCTTCTAGAAATGGTTCTTATTTTATACATTTACATGATATACATTTGAAAAATCAAATTTAATTTAGTATAAAAGCTTTCAAAGAATGTGTTCAACTTTCAGCATAATATGCTTTTGTTTGAGACAAAATCAAGCAATTTTGATTACATTATTAAAACTATTTGAATACATTTAACTCCCAATATATGAATGAGTGGTATCAAAACTTAATTTTTGTCAATCAATAAACATTTATTAAGCACCTTCTCTGTTCTAGATTTGGGCTGTCAGTCAATTGGAACCCAGAATACACTTTTCAATAGAACATATGTTATGAATAAAAGTAAGTGATCCTAGATTCTTGAATACTATGACAATAGCACACACATTTTGGTAGGTTATAGTGGAGAAACTTGGATATATAATTTTTGGTGCATTTTAAGACTATTAATCCAAGAATCAAAATTGTAGAGACTTTTCCTTAAAAAGCTAAATTTCAAATAATTACATTGTCCCTCCTAAGTAACTTATTAAAATGTCTACCATGTTTTGGTAGGCATAATGTCTTAAGGAGTTTTAAACATGTGGACTGAGACAGTTTATTTCCTTAAAATGAATTGGAGGGGGCAGCTAGGTGGCGCAGTGGATAGAGTACCAGTCCTGAAGTCAGGAGGACCTGAGTTCAAATTTGGTCTCAGACATTTCCTAGCTGTGTGACCCTGGGCAAGTCACTTAACCCCAATTGCCTCAGCAAAAACAAACAAACAAATAAATAAAATGAACTGGAACCACCCTTTGGACTTAATTGGTTTGGGGACTAGGGTCTTCTGGCTATCTAAGTACAAAAAAGTCAGGAGAACCCCTAGCTATTCATGGATGTTCAACTGGTGGGGCATAATAGGCAATGGAAAGATTGGGGAGCTGCATATTGAATTAATATGGTATTTTGACTGAAAATCTTTACTAAATATCTTTCCTTTGCTATGGCTATGTAAACATCCTTTTGTTAACCATCAGATGGACTATACGTGTCTTATTTTTGGTCCAATTTCAGATCTCTACTAGAAGACTGGCTTGGTCAGCCCTGATTCATAATACATGAACAAGATGCTTTCCCTTTCTGAGCTTCAGTTTTCTAATATATAAAATAGGGATAATAAGAGTACTATCTATACTATAAAACTTATCTCACAGGATTCTTTCAAATATCAAGGGACATGACAGACATATTTTATAAAATTGAAAGGTCTTAATTATGTGTATATAATCTGCATGTATGTATGTATGTAATCTATTATATTTCTATTAGTGTTCATGATAAGAAGGAAGAAAATGATATGGATAGATAAAAAGGGTTACAGTATGCATCCATTAAGAGAACATTCACACCAATGAGATAATATATTCTTGATGTCCTCAAATAAGAAATAGATATATTACATTTGTACCACATTTTAAAATTCCCTAAGCATTTCTATGTACATTAGATCATTTATGTAAGAAAAAAGTGAGGTAAGTAAATTCATTTTCTTATGTTTCCCTCAAGACAGAAAAATATTGCTGAAATTAATTTTTCTTCTTTAGTCATGGAGGATAGACAATGGAGGTAGGACACAAGATTGAAGCTAAACTCAGGTTCTAAATTGATCGTACAACATGGTCTTGCCCACGGTCAACTAACTGTTGAACAATGAGTCCAACAATAAACATTTATTAAGGATCAGATACTATGCTAAGTATTGATGTTACAAAAAAGAAGTAAAAAACAGCTTACTGCACTCAAGGAGTTTCAATCTTAATAGAAGAGACAACATGCAAACATAGAAATCAAGCTATATTACAAAATAAATAGGAAAAAAGAGAAGGCACTGCAATTTAGAGGAGTTGGGGAAGGCTTCCTGTAAAAGGCGAAATTTTATTTGGATTTAAAAGACACCATAGAGTCACTTGGCAGAATGGAGGAGAGAGAACATTTCAGAAAGGGGATACAGTCAGAGAAAATACCTGGAGTCAAGAAATGGAGTCTTGTTTGTGGAACAGCAAGGAGGCCAGTGTCACTAGATCAAAGAGTATGTGTCAGGGAAATAAGAAAGTACATTATATTATGATGAACAAAGAGATACTGAGATAAGCATAGCATCCATAAAAATGAAAGGGTCGCAGAAGTGGAAGAAAGAATTTTTATCTAGCAGTCAGTTTTACTACTCTGCTACTCATTTTACAGGGGAATGGGGAAGAAACATGTAATTCAGAGAACTTCTCCTTGGTGAGATCCTGGTATCAAGAGTGCCCATAGTTGCTGGGAGCCCAGAAGTAACACTGTTGTCTGACTATTTAGAGAAATGCCCACTATGAACCCCTCTTCACAAAACAGTATAGCTAGTTAATCATTTCAGTGATGAATTTAAACATATCTACTCAATGCTCAAATTAAAGACAAAAGGAAAAGGGATTTTATGATTTTCAGACATCAGCTATTCATATTTTAGATACAAATTAAATTAAATATATTGCATTTTATAATCTAAGACACTGACAGTTTTGTTTTCCTTCCAGTTTCTGATATTATAATGTCTTGGCAGTATTTATATGGAATGTAATTTCTAGTAAACAAAAAAATCTGATATTTTTTGATGATCTAGAGAACATGGGCAATTAACTGTTTTCATTAAATTAATGAGAATTTTTTTTTTTTGCTGAGGCAATTGGGGTTAAGTGACTTGCCCAAGGTCATACAGCTAGGATGTGTTAAGTGTCTGAGGCCAGATTTGAACTCAGGTCTTCCTGACTTCAGGCTGCTGCTCTATCCACTGAGCCACCTAGCTGCCCCTTAACTTGAGAATTTTATTCTAGACATAAGTTTAACTTATTTTGTGCAATAGATTTGGCTTTATATGAGTATTTACATACCTATTTATATCAACCTATCAATTCCCACTATAATTTTGGGAATGATTGCAAAAGAAATCAAATTTACAAGATGATTCGTTTGCCTTTGTGTAAGTTCTTTAAAAAAAAAAGATCACTTGCATTTTTCTATTTCTATTTATATGTATATACCTTGTAAAACTTATATTATCAAGTTTTACTCTGGAATCAGTAACAATTGGATTTTTAACCCAGATTCTCTGACTTCAAGTCAGACCATTTGCCTTTCTAAAAAATTTTACCAGTATGTGCATTTACCAGACCATTTGCCTTTCTTTCTAAAAATTTTTATGCCGTCCTCTATACACTATCATCCTTCTCCTTCCCAATTTGGGATCCAAATCAGGCATAAAATGTTTTGAAAAAATTTTTGTGTGTTTTTTGTTGTATTTTAGCTATTTCCTGATGTAACAACCCTCCAACCCTCATTGAACAGTCAAAAACAAAAACAAATAGCATTGTAAGATCAATAGGCAAAGTGGCCATGTCTGACATCTTGCTACTGTAGCCCCAGACTTACCTCCAACAGTAGGGGAATATCTTTCATCATCTGTTCTGAGAGAAACTGACCATCAAAGCATAAATCTTCAGAAAGACATGATTATTAGAGAATTATATCTAGACATTTCATTGTCTTGTTTGCTGTTATAGTGATAGGGCTATTGACTCACATTTAACTTTCAAGCTTTAGATATAGAGAAATGGCAAGATTCATTAGAACATATATTCTATAACTCTGTGTCCTTTAATTTGTCCTCAATTTATATCTGAGTGAAATATTTGTAACTTCTGAAAATGATTTGCTAAACACCTGAAGCTTGGTATGAAGGAATCAGTTCCTGCCTCTTCAGAAAGTTGAGTCTAGAATGACACAATATTTAGATATTTTAGAATATACTATAAAAGAAACATCAATATCATTCCAAATTTAATTTTTTTTGTCAGTGCAGGGGGAGGACAGAAAATTAGCAAAAATGAAGGTGAAGGAGGGTATAGGTAACATTTCATGCTCTGTGTGGGAGGTTATTCAAAAGAATAAGTACCATGGGAAATAGCTGAAACAAGTGGAAACAAGATGGCAATGACACAGCCAAGAGGGCATTTAAAGGAACCAGATAAAGCAAAGAACTGTGAGGTTATCTTTTGGATCAAACCAATCTCTACTTGGTGGTGAAACAGCATCTAGTAAGTTTCAATGGATGTTGCAATGAGAAAGAGCTTTAAGGCAGAAAAGTAAGGAGTGATTTCTGGCAATGAATCAGCTGAAGTTAGAAGGATACCTAATGACTGTGCACAATCTTGTGCCTTCATCTCTGCATCTTTGAGGATCATCATCATCATCATCATCATCATCATAGTGCATGGAGTGTACACATGTATGTGTGTGGTAGGAATTTCTGAGTGTCTCTAATTAGTCCTCTAGTCCACATGCAATATGCACTAGAATTTAGGGAGGAGACAAGGATGTCATGTCTTATCTAGTGATGCTCATCTGAATAATATCATCTTGATTGATTCAGAATTACCATCTCTTAGAGTGACTAGGAACATATACAGTATTTTTTTTAAAAAGGAAAACTGGCAAAGTTATTCTTATCTGTTTCATAGAGATTCTTTAAAGCAATAGTTAAATGATAAATGATAAACAATAAAAATATTTTTGCATGTTCCTTCTATTGTGCAGAAAGGTATTACTGTTCATTGTGAAGATTTATATCTTCTCTCTTTCTTCCAGGTCAGTGTGTGAGCAACACAAAAACCAGAATATTTCAGTATGTTGTGTAACAGGAGAACTATGCTTATCAAGCACATGATGAATTTGTTCCCAATCAGTTTCAACCAAAATTGTCTTAAAATACAAAAAGTTACACTAAAAGAAGATAAATAATTGCATTCCCATTGTTCCAGAGTAATGCAATGATAAAACATTCTATAATTATTCTAATTGTGCTTTTGCCCTTGTAGAACATGTGAATGATTTATGGAGAGTGCTGGCATATCAGTTCAGAGAACTCAGAAGATATCTAGTCCAAATTCCATATTTTTACATGAAGAAACTGCCTAAAGTTACACAGGTAGAAAACACTAGGTTCCCTATTATGGGTTCTTACCATCACACCAGAATTACAAAGATGCTTCTTGTATGATCAGGATGGAATTTAAATAGGAACACTGGTAATTAGTATGTGAATCACAAAACATAGCTGCTACATTCTTTCAGTTCTCAACTTTGAAAGAAAAATTGCTAACTACTTTGAGCAAATTTCCTTGATGTATTGAAGAAACTAGTGGTGCCCCCTATTGGATACTCTGATATTTCTAGAAATGTGATTTTAGGAGTGATCAGATAGGTTAGCATTACTCTGAATCATAGAATTTTAGAATAATAGTTCTGAAAGGCGCTTTAGAGAGTATTTTCTTCACTCCTTTCATTTTAGAGATGGGGGATGAAAGATAAGGCAAGTTAGGGGCAGTGAGGGTCACCAAATACAGCTCACCTATTCACCTTCTAGCTTTTCTTTAGGTGATTAAAATGACTGTAGAATATTGAGGAAATAAAAGAGTCGAAATAAAATGCAAAATATTAAAAAATCTTGCAATTATATGAATCAAGTCTTAAAGTATGGTGACACTCCCTCCCCCCATTAGAATCAGAGTTTTGTACTATCTGCTTTCTAAGTTGCAAGGATTTGGTTTTGTTAAACAATGTAACCAGTTATAGCAAAACAATACAGCTCTACAAAGTTTGGTAAAAACATTGTTACCTAAGGCTCCTTAAAGTAGCCACAGTTTTCCTTCTCTTGTTCCAATAACTTAAAACAATATCATGGTCTAAATGCAACATTTTTGGGGGGGCCCGCATATGTCAGAAAGAGCATAAATTAGATATAAGTGGTTTTAAAAATGGTTAGAAATACAAAAAATATAAAAGAATTTAAAAATAAATTATCATCAACTGAATTGTGCTGGCTGTCAGAAAGTCACATGGGAAGGCTTCTTGGTCTGGCATCATATATTTTGGATTCAGATATTCTTTATGTATCTTAGTATCCCTTGGAGCTAATTTCCACTAATTCCTTTGGTTAACATTTTACATTTTTGACCTGATTGCTAACTTTTCTCACCTTTCGCTTATACAGTATTTTCTGGTTTTGATATTTATAGATCCATGACAAATATATAAGAATAATTATTACTATTTCATTCTAAGGGTATGTATAATTTCCTTTTGAAAGTGTAATTGTTTGTTGTTCAGTCACATCTGGTTCTTTGTAACCCCCTGGACTGCATTGTCCATGGGATTTTCTTAGCAAAGATACATTTGTCTCTCCAGTACATTAAAGGAAACAGAAGTTAAGTGAGAATAGGGTCACAGGGCAACAGGGTCACACAGTTAATAAGTGTCTGAAGTTGAATTAGAACTTAATCCTGACTGCAAGTCTGGTACTCCATCCATTCTACCACCCAGCTGCCCAGAGATATACAGTATAATGGAAAAAACTGATTTTGGAATGATTTGAATTTGATTTGAATCCCAGGCCAGCTCTGCTATTTGCTACCTAAGTATTTCCAATTTCATCATCTTAAAATGAGATAGTTGAACTAAGGTTTTTTACAAACTGTGAAATTTGGTTGTGTTTACTTAACTTCTGCCTGTCTCATTATTCTCAATTGTAAGATGGGAATAATAATGACATCTTTTTTCCAAGGTTCTTGTGAAGACTAAGTCAGTTGTATTTGTGTATGTGTTTATACATATACATAAAAACATACATATCTGTATCTCTAAGTAAAGATACAGAGATATAGATATAAACATGTCTATAAATATCTATATCTATATACAAATAATGAAATCAATTATTTGAGCTATTCTGTAAAGTTCTCAGCACTGTGCCAAGCATATAGTATAAGTTTGATAGATGAGTTTATTCCCTCTTTCCCTTCTAGCTCAAAATGAGTAGATTCAAATATAACTCCAAAGTTATTAAACTGAATATCTGGGAGGAATGTGGTGCCATTATATGATAGAGAGGTTATATCATGTCACATGAAATGCATATGATAGAGGTTATATTATGTTACATTAAATGCATATAGCTATGATTACAGAGCTCCCACAAAGTTTCCTTCTGTTTTTAGTCATACTCAATTATGTATAAGCTAGATAGGTCTACTGAGAAAGGGCAAAATGCTGTTTAGAAGGGGCTAAGTTAAAGAGCATTTCAATTTGCTATGCTTCCTAAGAATCTGAAGTAGTATAAGAAATGGTAGAAGTAAACTTCTGGTATTGTTTGTCCTGAAGAAGGAATGTGTCTTAAATACACTGGGCCCCCAATTTTGAAGTTCATTTAAATATTCTGATAAGGATGATAATAGCCAAACTCAAGCATTTATATAGTGCTTTAAAGTTTTCAAAGAATGCTCCCTATGTTAATCATCTCATTTGATTCTCACAACAACCTTATGAGACAAATGCTTATTATTTATTATTCCTTCTTCCTTTTTTAGAGATGAAGAGCATAAGGCCCCTCAGCTAGTGAATGTCTCAGAAAGGAATTGAAGTCATGTTTTCAAGTTCAATGTTCTATTCATTGTGCCATCTATCTGCTTCTGTGAGATCCTGTGTCTTGAATTTTCATCCCAGAAAAGTTAACAGCTGTTTGGAGACTTATTAAGCACTATTTCATTTTTCTAAATGAATGAAAAGTCAGAAATATTAGAACAGAATCTATGCTTCGCATAAATTTCTTCAGACGATTGTCAATAGTCAATAAAAATTCATTAAACATTACCTACTATACTCTGGGCAATGTGTTCTGAAACAATCCTCATACCTTCTGTCAATACTCAATATTCAATCAAAGGTAAGATAGAATTTCCTTGAAGGATGAGAGATTGGCTAAAGTTATAGTCACTTTCCCTCATAATATATAAAAACTGAATGAACTGTAACGACCCTTTGCAGTTTCTTCTTTATAACTTACGGAAATGTCAAAAAAATTCATCTCTAAACAGTTGATATAAATAAACATTAAGGAAAAAAATCTAGAGAACTTAAATCATAAACAGAGTTGATTTTAAAGTTCACAAAGTCTGTAAAAATTCTATTCAATTCACAAAACGTGATTTGACCCTATTGTTCCTTACCAAATACTGTAATAATTTCCAGACTTTTCTCCTTCCTTCAGCTCTCCTTCTTCATATCACTAATAACAGTTGACATTTTAATAGCTTTTAAAGGCTTTCAGAATATTTTATTCCCATTATTTCATTCGATCTTTAGAACAAAGTGAGGTAGGTACAGTAGATATTATTATTCCCATTTTACAAGTGAGAAAACTTAAGCTCAGAAAGGTCCTTCCTAATCACAATTAGTACATTTTGGAGCCAAAACTTTCCTCAACCCTAGTTCTCTTCCCATTAAATTAACTTCTTCTAAAGTATAAGAACATAAATCCATACATAGCAAATTGTTTTCAGAAATATGGCTATGCGTATCAATAAAGAGCAAATAAAAATCATAAAGATTTGTACTGTATTTGTTTTATATTCACTATTTGATTTCTATAGAGCCATTTGCATTTCAATCTGGTTTTGAGTTTTTGGGTCAGTGCTTATTTTCACAAGGGTCTTAAAATGATGAAAAATTGAACAAAAATCTTCTCCAGGGAAAGGAAAGGTGGACAGGGAGGGAAGAAATAAAAGCGTAGAAAGAGGAAGAAATTTAGTACAAAAGAACAATTTTAATAAACAAATAATGAGAAGGGGGAGGAGAACAAGGATTTATAAAGCATTTGCTCAGCAGGAAGGTAACATGTAGATATTCAAAAAAATCAGACTGAATTTGGTTAAAAAAAAAGAGAGAGAGACTTTAGTGGCTTTAGCCTGTAACCTGTTTCCATTCACTCTTTATTCTGAAGTCTAAATGTTTTAGCTTTTAAGAACAACACAAATTCTTTTTTACTATAGAGGGAAAAGAATACCTATTAAATTGCTTCTGATTTTTTATTCATGAGGAAAAGTTAAAGTTAACAAAAGTGAAACAAATATTCTTTGGTGTTTTCATTTCTTCATTCCCTCATTGTTATGGGAATTATTAGTTTTTCTCAATAACCAACAAAACCCTATACTATAAATAATCATACTCAGAAAAACAGAATTATAATCACCATAAAAATCAAAACAAAATAAACAAAAAAAAATCTCTCCAAGTTCACTAAACTACTATCTTGACTACTATAGCTATGCCTTTCTTTGGGTATATATAGTACTCTATACATAATATTATCATGTATTTCCAAATGCATAATAAATAAGAGTATATGCAAATATGCACTTACGATGTGCATTTATTCAAAAAGCAACCTCCATTTTCCATGTTTTGGAGTACGTACCAAACACATCATTGTCTTCAGGGGTTTCCTGAGGAAGTTCTTCAGTTATAGTGGTTCTCTTATTTTCTGTTTGTCCCACATTCATTTCAGCATCCTGTAATGGAAAATCATATCTTGAGATATTTGATTTAATGGCTATGATCCTTTACCCTCATGAAGTGAAGCTCAAGACTCATTTATACTTTATTCTGTGTGATAACCAGTTTACTTCCTTCTGGAAAATCATATATAGTCCAACCTCCTGATTTTAAAATGAAGAAGGTGAAAGTTAGAGAGGTTATTATTCATTCAAAGTCACACAGATAAAAGTTCTACAATACCAAATGAGGTGCTCTTCCACAGTAGCTGCCATTCCAAAAGATACTGCTTTTAAAAAAGTTCATAAAGCAGATATTTAGGTATACTCCTGTATATTGTAACTCATTTATACACAGGGGTTAATTGGTGAATAACCACAGAAGCCTGAGGACCTCTACGATTTCCATCCTGTGAGTAATCTCTATTGTTCTTATTTTCAATCTGATTTTTTGGACCCCAAAGATACACAGTTTTTTGTTTTTGCTTTTGTTTTTTTGGCAAGGATATTGGAATGATTTACCAGTTCTTCCTCCTGTGGATTAAGGTAAATAGAAGTGACTTGCCTATAGTCATTCTGCTAATGAGCATCCAAGGCCAGATTTGAAATCAGGTCTTCCTGACTCCAGGTTCAATACTAGCAAAGTAGAAAAAGGTAGATGAGTCGTGGATATTTCAGTTCACAAGCAGGAGGAAATAAGAGAGAAGGAAAAAAATTAAAAAGGAAGAAACAAAAGCAATAAGGAGAAAGACATTAATATGGATCATATAATAGGTGTACAAAATGTATTAGTGTATTTGCTACATGTAACTGACAAGGATCTTGGGGCTTTTTGGAGTGATAGGATATATAATGTCAGGAAATAAGCTTCATATATACTCTCTACTTTCTACTAAATCTTCTCTCTTTTGTTGTAAGTCATCAAATTATCCATCTTCAGTCACTAGAAGAAGAATCATATGTAAAGAATTGTATATCTTTGTAAAATGGAGATATCAATATTTATGCCAATAACTTCACAGAGTTCTGATGAGAGCTCTCTTCAAACCTTAAAACTATATAAAAACAGAACTTAATGTGCTTCATTAGAGCTAAATAAAAGAAGATTAATGAGGTTTTGGTATTGGCAGATACATGTAATAAAAGTGGGAATGTAGAAGAAAAGATCTGAATAGTGGAGGCATTGGCTTTTCCATTAGTTTCTTGTTTTAACTTTATACAACCTAAGCTAGGTATGGATGTAGTCAGAAATATTGGTATGCCACTCAAATGGGTCCAGGACAAACCGTGTTAATCCATTTTAAAAATTTAAAGTAATAAGAGATTTTTGGAGGCTATTAAGTCCACCCTCTTTTTTTTTTCCACAGATGAGGAAACTGAGGTACAGGAAGGTTAAGTGAATCACTCAGCTTGTGAGTGTCTAAGGCAGTATTTCAATAACTTCTTGACTCTGAGTCCAGTGTCCTGTCCCAGAACTTCTTAAACTTTTTCCATTTGTGACTCCTTTTTGCCCAAGAAACTTTTACGCACTTCCAAGTATACTGGTTTATAAAAATAGATACATAAATCAAATATTGGTATATAAAATATATATAGAAATAATTTACTGATAATAAATCATAAATAAATATATTTTAAAAAATATTTGGTATATACATATTTAATTTTATTACTTATTTAAAACAAAAATAAATTTACATACTAATGAGATGGATTTTTTTTTATTTTTACATAAAGAATTAAATCTTGGAGGAATATTAGCTATCTTTATTGTTGCTAAATTTTTTGTGACCCTCACATTTAGTTATGTGACTCCTTTTGGGGTTGCAACCCACAATTTAAGAAGCTTTGTCCTATCTGATAGAAAGTGGTAAGTCTTGTGTATACAAGACTCCTGATACTGAAGGAAGTTTCCATTTTTTTTCCAACTTTTTATTTCCCTGCTCCTAATTCTATTTGCTGCCACCATTTTACACATTCTTGAAACACTAACACTTCAATGTAGATGGTAACAAATGATGATATACAAAAAAAAAAAGACTGAAAAATTAGCTTCCTCAGTCAATGAATCAATGATCAAAGAAGTCTAAACGTTTGATGGAGGTAAAACCAATGTGGTAAATACATTATTTGCTTTTGAAACCTAATACTTCATTGCAGTCATCCTATGAACTTGCTATATTTATATAAAGAACACATTTTTCAAATGCAAAATGCTTGATTTAAAATTAAAACAATGTGTTAACTATGATGTAACTTTCAAGGGCAAAGGGGAAAAAAGGCTTTCAGAAATAGTAACTATCCAGCAGTATTTCATCTATCTAGAGGGCCATGTGATAGGCGTTTCCTTTTGAGAAATATGATGGTAAGCTTTAATTTAAAAAAATTACTAGACTACCTGAAATCCATAATAAAAATGAAAGAAATGAACAAGAAAAAAAAAAGAGAGAAATGTGATGGTGATTAAGTAGATGGAATACTGAGCTTGGTGTCAGGGTTCATGTTAATTCCAGCTCTGCTTTTTACATTTATGTGACTAAAGTATGTGACTTTTAGTTTATATAATTTCTCTAAGTCTTAGTCTTGACATCCTTAAAATGAAAGCTAAAACTGTGTTATATGCTTGGTGGGTTGAGGCCTTTTATGCTATTACTATTGTAATATGCTTCATAATGTTTGATGTGTAGTTTTTATAATTCATCCTTCTTATGTATACACACAAAAGCATAGTTTTTCAGCCAACACAGGACAAATGAAACATTTGATCAAGTGATGGAGCTCCAGAGCCATAGCTATTACTAAGAAGCTATTTACTATCTGAGAGACATTCAGGATTTGAAATAACTAAAGATCTTAGTTCCTAGTCAGTTCTCTCTGAAGCTTAGCCTGCATTGGCCAAATGCCCAATTAACATTCTGTTATCTCACAAAAGTGCTCTGTGGAGATGGAGGTACAAGATACGTTTACTGTTGTTCACTAGACTGTGCCAGAACACCTGTCATGTGACAAGGGTAAATGATCTGTAAAGTTCAAAGGGTACTAAAAATTCATTTTACTTAAGTATATATACATATAAATTCAAGGTTACTTTTAGAGATTAATATATTATTATATGTTAATATATCAATATATTATTATTAATATTTATTTATTGAGTTTCTATGACAGTCTTCTAGAAAGAAGATAGTATAAAATTAAATAAAGGATCCAGGCCCAATACTTTATCCATGGCACCATTTAGCTGGAAACAAGAGGATATGAGTTTAAATCCAACCTCAGCCATTCGAACTGTATGACTCTGGACAAGTCATTTAACCCGGGTTACCTAGAAAAAAATTAAAATATATGGCTTTAAAAGGGTGCTTAACTATTTCTTGTGGCATTCTAAAATACTGAGCCACAGGAAACATTTGAACTATGTTCAAAGTGAGGAGAAACTCACTGTTAGAAACCTAGCAGCAGTGTATTCTAGTAGTAAATTGCTGTTCTTAAGATTTCAATAATAGTCATCAAAGCAATGATTCCAAGGCTGTATTCAAAACCTAGTTTTAGTGTAAAAAACATTCATCATCATTTTATACTTCTCCCCCAAGCATCTCCTTTTTCCAATACACCTTTCACAGAATAGCCAACATGATAGTTCTAAAGTACAGGTCTGAACAAGTCACTCCTGTTGCTCCACCAATCTCACAGTAGCCTCTAGAATCAGAAAAAACAAAAACAAAAACAAAAAAACACACCTCTCTGCTTGCCATTTACAATCTTTTACAACTTTGCTCCAACTCAGCCTTTCTAGGATAATTATAAATTATATTCTCCATGATCCAGTCAAATTATTCTTTGTTGTTTATCACATATGACATCATTTCCTCTCTCCAAGTCTTTATCCTGACTATTCTGCCTTATGCCAGAATGCATTTCTTCTTTAGGTTCTCCCTTAAAATGCCAAGCTTCCTTCAAAACTAAGTTCAAATAGCACCTCCTACATAAGAATGTTCACAATCTCTCCAGATGGTAGTGCCTCCTTCTTGCAATTACCTCATTTTTACTCTATATATTTCACATATACTTGCATAAATGCATACAGATTCATTCCCCTGGAAATGCAAACTCCCTGAAAGCACAGGCTGATTCAGTTTGTTTTTTGTATTCCTAGTGCTGAGTACATGGAGGAGCATATAGTAGGCACTTAATAAATATCTGCTGATGGGTTGGTTGGTGGACTGAGGTAGTGAAAATATTATCTTCATTGTTAAAATAGGAAAATTACAGCTCAGACAGATTTGTTCACTTGTTCATAGTCACAGAGCTAGTGAATGTTCCTTCTGGCATATCCAAATAAACCCAGTTCTTCTGGTTCTACATCTAGTCATCTTTCTACTACATCACAGTGCTCTATCAATAGCAGGATATACTAAAATATGTCTAGAGAAATTAAATGATCTCATTTATATAATAAGAAAGAAAAGAGAATAAACATTTATATAATGCCTGTCATGTGCCAGGCTGAATGTTAAGCATTTTTAATAATTATTATCTCATTTAATCCTCATAACAACCCAGTAAAATACCCAGGGGTCATAACAACTAGCCAATGTTGGAGGCTAGATTTGAACTCAGTGATTCCTGACTCCAGGTCTTGTGCTCTATCCACTGCACCAACCTAATTAAAGGGAAATGACCTGATATATAAATAAATATGTTGGATTTGGAGTCAGAAGACCTGTGTTCAAATCTCAATTCAGTTTTTTACTATCTTGTGACCTTGCTCAAATTACTTAGCCCATCTTTACCTTAGTATCTATCTTGACCTTAGTTTCTTTACTGTGAAATGAAAGGTTGTGCTTTGTTAACCTGCAGTATGTTTTCCAATCTTAATTCTCTGATTCTGTGAAGTAGCAAAGGAATATGGGATTAGGCTAGACATAGGAAAACTGAGAATGTCATTTTCATTCATAGCTCAGTTTTAGGTGAGCTACAAGACAACAGAGAAGGAAAGACAGATGTATAATTTTAAGAAGGACACAGAAAGGACTGAAGTTCCACTGAGATCCAGGAGTTAAAGTGTAGAGAATCTCAATATGGAACCTTATTTTGTCTTCCTGCCTGAGGGCATTTCTAGGTTTCCCATCTTAGAAGAAGATGGTAGGGCTTTATAAGAGCCTAATATCATTTCATCTTATCAGAAAGTTTATCAGAAGCTGGTCCTTCAAAGAAGGGAAAAAGTAATTTAAAAAATCAAACCAAAGAGAAAAATATTCTGAGGTGGCACAGGGCGATTAAAGCCAATTCTAAAATTGGGGAGTGGAATAATGTGATAGAGGAGAAAGGGAAAGCAAATAAAAACTGCACTACTTGAATCCTTACTATAAATTCATAAATTTTTGCCATGGAAGATGAGTCTAGCCATTGGGCAGCAGCATGATCAACACTGTTGAGCTAGAGTATTTGATACAATTCACCAAATGTTTGTTGCATCAATTTAAGTGCAAGGTTCCAAGGTAGGTGCCAAGGTCAGTCTTGGACCTATAAGAGATTACAAACTAATGGAGGAGAGTAAATAGGGATATGAATAAAAGGTCAGACTAAATGACCTTGATGTTTTCTTTTAGCTATTGACATTTATCCTATGACTGATATGAATTATAATAAGGCAAGGGCATGGGAGAAGAAAGTATTAGGATAGGTTAGAAGATGAGGAGATTAATTTTGGCTGTGGCATGTCTGCTGGAGGAAAGGAAAGAAAAGTCAGGAAAGTTTTGTGTTTTGTTTTTTTTTTGGAAGAGGAAGCAATCTAAATTAGGTCTTGAATGCCAGAAAAAGGTTTTAAAAAGAAAAGATAGAAAGTGAGTGCATTCCTTTTTAAAAAAAATTTTATTAAAGCGTTTTATACATAGAACATATGAATAATTTTTCTACATTGACCTTTGCAAAAATTTTTTTGTTCCAAATTTTTCTCCTCCTTCCCCCACCCCCATCCCCAGATGACAGATAATCTAATACATGTTAAATATGTTAAAATATATGACAAATCCAATATATGTATGCATATCTATATAGTTATCTTGCTGCACAAGAAAAATCAGATCTAGAAAGAGAAAAAAAACCTAAGAAGGAAAACAAAATACATGGAAATATTCACAGAAAGCATTAAAATGCTATTTTGTGGTCCACACTTGGTTCCCACAGGCCTCTCTCTGGATGTATATGACTATCCTCATTGCTGAACAAATAGGAACTGGTTTGAATCACCTCATTGTTGAAGAGAACCATGTCCATCAGAATTGATCATCATATAGTCTTGTTGCTGTGTATAATGATCTCCTGGTTCTGCTCGTTTCACTCGGCATCAGTTCATGCAAGTCCCTCCAGGCCTCTCTGAAATTGTCCTGCTGGTCATTTCTTACAGAACAATAATATTCCATAACATTCATATACCATAATTTATTCAGCCATTCTCCAACTGATGGGCATTCACTGAGTTTCCAGTTTCTTGCCACTACAAAAAGGGCTGCCACAAACATTTTTGACATTTGGGTCCCTATCCCTCTTTTAAGATCTCTTTGGGATACAAGCCCAGTAGTTCTGCTGGGTCAAAGGGTGAGTGCATTCCTTTTTGAACTATTTCTATAGTAAAATAGAGTTGGCCAACATTCAGACCATGTGAAAGAGTAGTAGGCTATCCTTTAAATAAGGAACCAAAAATAGATTTGAGTGAGATTTTAGATCTAAAAAACAGATTAGGGAAAAAGATGATTTCAATCTGCATACAATCAGGAGCAAATTGAAGATTTAGAAAAAAGAGAATGATGTGATTAGAGCATCAGTATCAGGAAGATTAGGAGATTATTGCCATGGGTGTAGAATAAAATTTGGAAACACAAGTTGAAGGAAGCCTATTATCAGTCCCCAAAGATACTAATTGCCAAGCAGCTAGGTCATAAGGTGGATAGACCACTGGATCCTGAGTCAGGAAAACTTGAGTTTAAATCCTATCTCTGACTCTTACTCTTGTGTAGCCCTAAGCAAATAAGTTGGCATCTCTGTACCTAATCTATAATAAATAAGTTTGCATCTCTGTACCTCTGTTATCTCTGTTCCTAATCTATAAAATGGGAATATTAACAGCAGCTAATCTTGCAGAGTTGTTGAGGTAATCAAATGAGATAGCATTTGCAAAGTACTTTACAAACCTAGGAGTGAAATATAAATGCTAACTAGTATGCTGATTTGTGTTTCACTGTTCTGGGATTGTATAGGGAGGCAAAGTGAAAGGTAAACGCTTATAAAAGTAAATGAATATTTTTTAAAAAAGATCCTTGTTATTACCTCTCACATTAACTCTAATATCCTATTTTTGACTACCTTTTGACATTTTTTTGACATTTCTACCAATATGTTCTATCATCATCTGAAAGTCAACATTTCAAAAAATGACTCTCATTATGTTCTTCCCTAAAGCCTCCCTTCCTCCAAAATTTCTTATTTCTATTTAAGGGCCCAACTGTCTTTCCAGGGACTGAGGTGTTTAATAAATGTCTGTTGAAATGAATTTTCATGCTACATTTGGGGTACTACTTTTAGGTTGGCTATTTACTGTAATACATTCAGAAGACAAAAGATTGATGGTAAAAGAACTAGAAATCATAACATTTGAGGAAGAATTCCTGTAAGAGCTTAATAACTTTGTTTATTCTTTGAAAGAAAAGAGAAATAAGCCAGCTATATTTGGGAATATCACCAGACCCTTTTGATTAAGTGGTAAAATAGATTCTATCACATGTTCCCTAAACTAATCCAAATATTTATCTATTTATATGTTCTGATACAGAAACTCAAGAATACTAATTACCCCTTAAAATATTCTTCTAAGGAAAACAGGATCTTAACTCTTTCCTATGCATATTATCTGTCACTTCGGTCAGTACCACATTCTATTCCTCATGTAACATATTTTGTAGAATCTCAGAGTTGGAAAAGACCTCAGAAGTTACTTAGTTCATCCTCAGGCTGCCAAGCTGATTAATAGATGGTGTATTAGGCCATAACTTTGTATAATGCCTAGCACATGGTAGACTCTTAATATATGTTTACTGAGATTTATTGAAATCAAGAAGAAGAGTTCAAATCCAGCCTCAGATACTTGCTATCTGTGTGACCCTGGGTATATAATATGGCCTCTGGCTGCCTCAATTCCCATATATGTAAATTAGGGCTAATCATAGCACTTATTTCTCCAGGTTGTTGGGAGGATCAAATGAACTAATGGTTGTAAAGTGCTTTGCAAACTTTAAAGCACTATATTCATTTCATTCATCTGAATCTCCATGACCCCATTTGAGATTTTCTTGGCAGATATACTGGAATGGTTTGCCATTTTCTTCTCCTGCTGAGGAAATTGAGGCAAAAGGATTAAGTGACTTGTTCAGGGTCACACAGTTACTAAGTATCTGAGACCAGATTTGAATTCAGGAAGGAGACTCTAAGATTAGCACTCTATGCACTGTGCTACCTAAGTGCCCAAAAGCACTGCATAAAAGCAACAATTGTTATTATTATTATTACTTTAGATGTAAATAGGAAATACTTTGACACATTATACCTGATAAAAATATGATCATCTAGTTTTTGCTTAAACATATTCAGCAATATTGTCCCCTAAGGAATTCAGTTTCACTTATTGATAACTTATGGCTATTAAAAACTTTCTTCTTATAATAAGTAAATACATCACATCCAAATTTGTCTCCCCAAATCTTTCACCCACTGCCCCTCATTCTATTCCCTTGAACCAAGCAGAACAACTCTATTGTTGCTTCCATGTGATAACCCTTCAAAAACATGAAGGCAATTATCATGTCTCCCCTTGGTTTTCTCTCCTTTAGATTAAATATCCATTTCCTTTAATTAATGTAGCATGATCTTTCAGACATTTGCTGTCCTGTATGACCTCCTCTGAATGCATTACAACTTACCAATGAGCTGCATCAATATTTCCAGACAATATAAGACAACAAAATAGCTCTTATCAAATATCTGTAGTAATGCCATCTAGAAGGATTTGGCCTATTCCACATATCCTATATGACTTCAGAGAACAGAATTAGGAACAATGAGTGAAAATTAAAAAGGCAAAACCTTTGGATTCAATGCAAAAGACTTGAACAATTACACTTTCAAAAATTTTTCTGTGAGCTCTGGGTCTGACAGGCATGGTATAGATTCTTGTACTGGGAGGAAGATTTGAAAACATGACCTCAAAAGTATATTCCAGTTCAAAGATTCTATGACATTAAGTAAGAGAAGCATATACTTCTTGTGGGGGGGAAAGAGGAAGGGTGCTAGATGACTCTGGATATTTGAAACTTTCCCAGTATATTAATTAAATGTGGTTCTTGGGAGAATTTAACTCTCTCTTTCATTTACATGAATATAAATTTACTTAAAATAATAAGAGGACGATGTAAGAGACTCCCTGGGGGTAGGAATAATCATGTTCATTTATAAATTCCTTACAGTATCCATAGCAATAATTAGAACCATTCTACAAATAAATAAAAATATATTAATTCTTTTGAAATTCACTTGATCCTTTTTATTATGTCATTCTGACATTTCCTCACAACATTCAATTAATAGAGTGAAGAAAAAAAGTAAATGTATTGCAAAATTAATAGAGATTTCTTATATATATATTTATATATACGTGAAATAGTTTTTACCATCACACATATTTTTCCTAACTGGAGGAAAATTTTTTGCTCTGTCATATACTTATATGTTTTTTTTTCATTCAGCATACTGACATCTTAAAGCACTTGACAATATTTTCATCTTGCCAAAATTCTTTTATTACAGTGTGTAGGCAAATGGTTAGAATGATCAGATCAAAGGAATGGCTTGCTTTTATTTCTGAATCATCTGGAAACAGTCTGTTCACTGGCAAATGGCAGAAAATAAGAAAGAAAACTTAGGAAAAGATGTAAAAATGAAATAATTAGAGGAAAAAATTTCTCAAGACAAACTGATAAAACTTGAATTCACATTCTAGGGATATTCAAGAAGGGCATGAGATGTAGTAGTTCACAATATTTGTGGTCATACTATCCCAGAAATTGAAAAATACATTGTAATGGTTAGGCACTCCCTGACTATGAGGACTTTAAAGTCGAATATGGAGGTATGGTAGCATTCAATCAATATAGAATCTATGAGAGAAATGCAAAGGACCAAGACAGAATAATAATTAATCATTGTATATGCAATATGTATTTTTAGCTACAATAAAGACAAGAGTGGAGGCCTCTGCTGAAAGATTAGAGAATCATGAGATACTAGGTTCAATCAATGATGTTAATTCAAGAAAATCTTCTTCAGGAAATTGATACTGAATGGTAAATGAAAAGAGGCAAATAATTTAATTCACCAGAGCAAAATTTGGTAATTTCTTGAATTATATGTGAAATAACTTGGAAATAGAGTTGGATGTGAAAGAAGTATGATTAAGTGTAAAGAGGGATAAAAAGGGATGCTTTACTACAAGACTAAAAGGTGGAGGTAAGGATAGAATATAACGTGATAGAAAGCAGTGTTATCTTGTAAAGGGGAAGAAACTTGAAAGACAAGGTTGTTACTACCGTCATTTACATTCTGTGTGGATGACAATTGAAAATTTGTGATTAATGTCAAGAAGTATACATAGTACACATGATGTCTAGTATTGTATGAAACAGGTGGGAGGAAAAACTTGGACAAAAGGATGTTCTATTACTAGGCATCAGGTAATCTAAGTCTGAAAAGGGGATTTATTTGTAGGTGGGAAAGAAAAAGCTATATTTGGTGAATGCTTGTTAGGGGACATCAAAAAAAGGACCAAGAAATTGTAATTCTTGTCTTATGATCTTATACTTAGTAGGTGTAAGCACAGATGGTACAGGTCCCCATAATGAGGATCGTATCTAGGAAAGCTTCCATACTCTAAGGAATTGAAACACATTAAGCTCTAATTTCTATTTCAGAAATTATAGTGCTATAATCACAATATAGTTAATATTTATTTGACTTTGAGAAAATCAAGCTAAATATTTTTCCCCTAATAGTTAATGTAAATACTTAATGTTAATGATGCTTAATGTTAATCCCAAGTTTTCCTGGATCCTTTCTTTCTTCTGTCAGAGAATAAGCAGAAATGTCAATCAGTTTATACCTAATTCAAGTAATATACTCATTTATTGAATTGAATTACATTATCATTTCTGAATCAGGAGATCTGCTGCTTCTGCCACAGCTGAAGTCCAACTCACTAGAACTAATCATGAAGGATTAGGATCAGATTTTCTAATAGCATCACGTAAATATGTACTAGTCAGAGACTCCATTTGAGAAGTAATAGCAACTTACCAACTGTGAACGTATTATGCATGCTGACAAAAAACATATGCCAACTAAACACTTTCTTCTGCAATTTACTCATGAGCATAAGCTGGCATACTATCAATCATTTATACTCAAATTCTGCCATAGATTCGTGCTCTCACCAATGATTGTATTCCTTCCCATAATGCAATTCCCATTCCTGCCTCTCCTGTATGACTTTTTGCCTCTAATTTCTTATAAATTTGCCAAAGCATCTCAGCCCAATATAGTGGGAGCTCTTCTCATGTTTTACTGTCATAGCATGGACTCATCAGTATGAATAATGAATATATGATTATTCACTCTATATAGAGGCAATGCCAGAAGATGAAATAAGATATTCTTAATGTGACAGTAAGTAGCCCTATATGTTTATCCAGATAATTTTTTAGTGATTAAATTCACATTCTCTAAGCATGAATTATTGTCAGTGACTGGGAAAGAAGCCAAGATGAAATTCTGAAAATAAGAGTCATTTTTCTTATCTATAGAATACTTTTTTCATTCAAACTGGGGAAAGGGTAAGAAATTTGACTTGCAGGATTATGGCTGTAGCAAAATAGCTGACATTTAAGTTTAAACCCCACACCATCACTGTGAATAGGTATTACAGGTATTATCTTTGAGGCTCAATAAATCAATAAACATTTATTAAGTGCTTAGAAGGCAATAAATGATTTATCTATGGCAACAGTCAAGCCAGGATTAAAACTCTGCTCTTTTCTCATTTCAAATCTAACATGCTTTCATTTATATATATATATAGTGTGTGTGTGTTAGAGAGAGAGAGAGAGAGAGAGAGAGAGAGAGAGAGAGAGAGAGAGAGAGAGAGAGAGAGA
>JAJPUD010004961.1:0-90855 GCA_023553655.1 Myrmecobius fasciatus | reverse complement strand
AAGGAGGGGAAAAGCTCGGGAAAAAAAAGTTTTTGCAAAGGTCAATGTTGAAAAATCACTTATATGTTTTGTAAATAAAAAGCTGTATATGAAAAAAAGAATAAATTATGGTATATGAATGTTATGGAATATTATTGATCTGTAAGAAATGACCAGCAGGTTGATTTCAGAGAGGCCTGGAGAGACTTGCATGAACTGATGCTAAGTGAAATGAGCAGAACCAGGAGATCATTATATACGGTAACAACAAGACTATATGATGATCAATTCTGATGGACATGGCTCTCATCAACAACAAGATGTTTCAAACCAGTTCCAATTGTTCAGTGAAAAAGGCCATATACACCCAGAGAGAGGGATGTGAAATGTGGACCACAACATAACATTTTCATGCTCTCTATTGATGTTTGCTTTCATTGTTTCCTTTCTCTGATTTTTTTTTCTTGTAGATATGATTTTTCTTGCACAACAATGATAAGTGTGGAAATATGTATACATATATTCGATTTGTCAAGTATTTTAATATAATTAACACGTAGTGGACTTCCTGCCCTCTAGGGGAAGGGTGGGGATTGGGGGGGGGGGGAATTTGTAACAGAAAGCTTTGTAAGGGTCAATGTTGAAGAATTACCCATACATATGTTTTGCAAATAAAAAGCTTTAATTAAAAAAAAAAAAAAGAATGGATAGATTAGGGTCTTGGGGGAGAGGGAAAGGTTGAATGGAATGAAAATAAGGAAAAGGGTGATCACAGATGAGGAATGGGGTTTGGATCAAGGTAATCTCAAAGATACCTGAATCTTGGATTATTAAGGTTCGAAAAAATATAAATCAATCAATTAAACATCAAGCATTTATTGATTTCCAGAGACTGTGCTAGATACTAGGGATACAATTATGGAGAATGAAGTAATCTCTCACATCAAAAAGTTATTTTCTAATGTACATTCAATAAAAGTATTCATCACCTTGAATGAATTCTTAGGATTGCATTTGGAAAATTGTGTAGTATTTGTAATTATTTCAAGTTATTCACTGACAAATAAAACACAACAAAATAAAACCAGTATAACCTCCCTGCTCTTCATCTTTCTGATTTAAATATTATCTCTGTGGTGCTATGTTTATATGAATCTTGGAATATTACAGTCTTTGATGAAATAAATTATGTGACTCAAGTATATTGCTAAACATTTAGCTTTAATCTATGTACGAGAAGATGAGTGAGGGATACTGTATAGGAAACACATGACCAGGAAAACTTTATTAGTCCTGTAGTGAGAATGAGAAGATAAAAGAGGGTCCATGTGCTAAACAAGTACCCAATAAGTGTCAAAAAAAAAAACCCCTTGGCCTCCAAAAAATGGAGAGATACTAAGTAGACTATCCATGGGAAAAGAGGCAAAGATACAACAGGATGAAGAAGCATAAAAGGGTTGTATCTTGTATAAGTGGGCAGAATACCCACACTGATCCTTCATAGATGTAATACTTCACAGATGAAATAATTTTGTTTTCAGCATTTTGAAATTATAACTAGAGTTATAACTGGAAAATTATAGTGTTAGATATTATTGCTCTACTAAGGTAAATATAAAATCTATATAACTCAATTTCAATGTAATGCCTTTATAAAAATGTAGCATCAGCTGCTTCCAAGGTATCTAGTTTCATTAAAACTCAAAAAAAAATTCAAAAAAATGACAATTTTTAAGTCAGTAGACACTGATATAAAGATTGAATTGACTTAAATAGCTATTAGATTAAAGTTAACTCTAGGTATTCTGTAGTATTCAAGGAGAAGAACAGGGAATAATTATAATACATAATAATATATAATATGTAATAATTATAAATGTGTATGTTATTGCTGACAATATAGTACTTTTATAAATATCTCATTTGAGCCTCCCAGCAACCAAGCAAAATAGCTATTATTATTATCCTCTTTTTACAAATAAGAAAGCTGAAGTAGACAAGTTAAAGGAAATATTTGCCCAGGTTCACACATCAATGCTTGTGGTCATATTTGAATTTATGTCTTCCATCTTCAGATTTAGACCTCTATCTATTGTGCCACCAACTGACTCTTATATTGTTTAGATAGTGTTGAATATGCATTGTCTTTTTTTTGAGATACAGCAAAAGAAATTACCCCATGAGTCATTATTTTTTGTAATTCTAGGGCACACTATTGTTGCAATGACCTATTTTCTTTTTGCATCACTGTGCTGTCCCTTTATGTTGTATTCACTGATAATATCTTTTCATACAGTAATGGGAAATTTCATTTTCAGTTTTTGAATGAATGAAAAAAATTATTAAGGACTTACAATGGGTAAAGCAACTGTGTAAAGGATGCTAAAGATACATAGAGAAAAGCAGAGACAGTCCTTGCTTTCAAGTTCACATGCTAATAGGGGAGAGACCATAGATATAGCAAGTTCCAGCTGTAAAATAGAAATGTCTCATATTTCTTTAGGTGCATCAGCAAAGCAGATGGCTATAAATCTTTAAAATCATTTCATTGAAGAAACTATTTGACTTTGCCAGGAACTTTAGTGATAAGGACCCATTTTGTTAGCAGCTTTGGCTGCTGAGGAGGCAGGAGCTGCTGCATCTGCAGAAGCAATCACCAGATTACCTCACAGTGGGATTTATTTCCTGGGATGATAATCATGGGTAGGGACAGCGAGGATGAGGGAATGTGACTATTCTCAGAGTAGTTGGGTTCACAGTCCTGGATTATGTCTATCAGGGTTTTAGGAGAGATGGAAGTAATAGCTTGATTCTCCTGGAATATGGTAGCTGTTGTCCTCTCCTCAGGGTGCCATCTTGCTTCAGTGAGAGTGGCTTGCCTATCTTGTAGCCAGCAGCTGGTTGGCAGAGCCGGTTATCATCTATATTTTAACTTAGTGGCTCTTGAAAATTCAACCTTGTAAAACATGTCCAGAATTTCTTCTATAAAAGGTTTCCTTCTACAGATCTTCCTCTTGTTAAAATGAAGGAATTTTAGTTTACATTCTGTAATGTTCTAAAATGCTGAACAACAGAGAAGTAATATATTATGAAAACATTCTTTAAATGCTAGTTGATTATTAAAACTTCATTAGGCTCACTTCTCTGGCTCAGGAAGGGAGCTATACCTCACTCAGCAAGATTTTCTATAGCAGCTAGACTTTTACTACATTTTTATTTTGTTAAAAAAAAAAAGCGGGATGGGGATGCACAAATTAGGGAAGCCTTGATGGTTTCATGTCAAACACTAAAAGTCTATGTAAATATACCCTTTTATAGATGGAGCCACATATCTATTTGTGGTCAAATGAGTCAAGGCTAAATTTGAATAATTAACATCTTTCTAACTTAGGCAAATTATGTGGTATAATGAGTAGAGAAGCAGACTTGGAATCAGAAAAGACCTAAATTTAAATACCACCTCAGACAAACTAGCTGTGTGATGCTAGGCAAATCACTTTACCTCCTCTTAGTCTCAGTTTCCTCATCTGAAAAAAGGGGATATTGATGGCATTAATCTCATATGGATGTTGTGAGAACCAAATGAGATAACATGTGTAAAGTATAAATTTTAAAGCTTTAAATAAGTACTATTATTTTGTGTCACATTTTATCAGACTTGAGGAAAGCATAATAAATTTCAGTCTAAGAAGGAATTATTTCACCTGTTTTTCTTTGCTTGGCATAGTCATAGACTTAAGTTCTTAGTTTCTGGAGTATCTTTTTAGATACTCAATGGATCTATTGTCTCATTAATAAGGGAGGTTTTTCCAGTGCTGCATACAGATGAACATGTAACATTTGTCTGGAACTTTTCATAAATCCTCCACAAAGAGACAAACTCAGTGTACCAGGGGGCTTCTCAGAATGATGTTGGGCTCTCCCCACTTTCATTTTTAAGTCTTTTATTTCATAACTCAACCTACTCTTCTATCTCTTTGATTCTACAGTTAAGGTACCTTAACTCTCATTTCTATTTGCTGTTTTGCTTGGGATAAATAAGTTTCCTTCCTATTGCTACTCACGGTGGTCTTTTATTTAATTAGCATTTGATGGGAAAAGATTAGCTTGGTGAATGTAAGGCAAGGGTTACTGTCCTGTCCTCTCTTATGAGAAACAGGGGAAGAAACTTTTGTTCTTAACATTATATTCCATGACTAAAGATATTTTAGGAGTGTCACTTAGATATGATTGTAGCCTGATATTCCTCTTTGAAATAGGAGATATCCTCCATCTTTAGGTAGTTATATATTTTAAATATCCTCCTTCATTTCCCAGGTTCCTCCCTGTTTGTTTCTCCTGCAAAGAAGGCTATTGGAAGTGCAGATACAGCCCTCTTCCTACTTTCTGCAAAGGTTGGCCAGACTAGTATCTAACCAAGGCTGCCTACAAAGACATATTTACATATGTAGATAGGACATATACAAATATCTTGGCTTGAAGTCCAGGCTACAAAAATACAAGAGTATATAGAAGAAATACAATAAGAGATACAAAATGTAATATTAGGGGCAGCTAGGTGGTTCATTAGTTAGAGCACTGGCCTTGAAGTCAGGAGGACCTGAGTTCAAAATCTGAACTCAGAACTTGACATTTATCAGCTGTGTAACCCTGACTACCTCATTAAAAAAAAAAAAAAAAGTAATGTTTGATGAAATAACAGCCAGAGAAGTATGAGAGAAAAGATTCAATAGCTAGAATATTGGGAGGAAGCTTTATTCAAGAATTCAACTAATTGAAATTCTGAATAGAGCAAATAAAAAATGATTCTTCCATGAAACAACAAGAAATTTAAAAACAAAATCACATGACTGAAAAAAGTCAGAAGAGAATAACATTATGTATGTATATATGTGTATGTATGTGCATATATATATATAGATAGATATAGATAGATATCCATACTTGTACACACACACACACACACACACACACACACACACACACACACTGACCTGAAAAAAACAAATCAGTCAGATAACCTAAAATCATCAGATTAATTGAAAACATGATTTTTAAAAATTGCATATCCCATCTTCTCATTGTTCCTACACTATTATTCCCCTTGTTGTCTTTGGTTATAAAATATTTTTTTCTTTTCCTTAAAGGAAAGGGGAGTCTACAAAATAAGATTTTAAAATATAAAGAAAAATATTTAAGTTTTTGTGTACTAGTTTCTTAGAAGGTTCTTTTTATCTAAACAATTTTTAAAAATCACAGAGTACTGGAAGTAAAAATGATCTCAATAAGAATGGCACATACCTTTTTACTAAATGTTTTTCTCACTAGGATCATGTGAGATTGGTTAATATAATATTGTATCCATATTTAATTGAAAAATACACTCAAAAAGTTTATAGGCTTTATCTACATCCATAAAGCTACTGTCAAACACGTAAGTGTTTGCTGTAAGTATTGTTGCATAATATTAATACACTTGCGGTAAGTATTGTTGCATAATATTAATACACTTAGAAGGACTCCACTTTTTTCCCATTACTCAAAAAACAAACAAACAAACAAAAAAACAAACCTGGAGATCATTTTAGTTTATGAAATTTAAACCCAAAGTCCATGACTTTTACAAATATTTTGATAAAATATATTTCAACATAATAACTGGCTTCATTTGTAATTCTATGTATTTTATTCTATACATTTCAAAACATTATTTTGAGAAGGAACCTAGAAACTTTATCACTAGGCTGTTAAAGGGGCCTATGACATAGGAAAGGTTAAGAACCCTTGGTTTACTTAAATAGTCAGGTCCAAAAGAAGTTTACTTTAGTAAAATTCTTTCAATGTGGTATGTTCAAAAGAGCCCTTGATTTGGAGTTGGAATACCTTATTTCGGATTCCTCCTCTCACTAATAAGCTGTGCAATCTTGGAATAGTCATTTAATTTGTAAAATCAATCAATGATTTTCAAAGTCAGCAATTTTGGTGAATATTATCTTTCATTTAGAGAATATGGAAAGAGAAGTAGAAGCATTTAAAGAAATCCTGCACATAACCATTTCTCTTTTATCTATTTTTAGAAAGAGGGAAATAGCATAGTTAAGTCCTGGACACATATAAAACAAAGGACCTAATATCAGGCAGCTTACTCAAAAGCTTAACAGCCAAAGTGACTTTTCCTTGTCTTTTACTTCTAACTTGAAAAAAGTGAAAAGAAGATTTGTTCTTTAACTTCAAAAACAATGAATATTAAAACTAGGCACCCTAGTACAGTGAAGTACTCTGGAGTTAGACACTGGTCCATATAGCACCACTGATGCTTTTTACTTGTGTGACTATGAACATGTTCCTTAACCTCCTTGTGCATCAATTTCTTCATCTTTAAAACAAAGGAATTATATTCTTTGGCATCTGAGGTCCTTGGATCTAACTACGGATTTGTGATCCTAAGAAATTTTTTTTTCTGTAGTTACAACTTTGACTCAGTCTGCACTGTATGTAGAGTACCGTGCTAAGTGTTGTATCTCATGCTTTGAAAAGCATGAAGTTTTCTTGTGGTAGTTATTCAAAATATTAGTCATCGTGACCAGAAAAGAAGAAAACAGGTGCTTCTTAATTCATAGGAAAGGAACAGATGAGCATTAAAATTTTTTTTAACCTAAATGTGAAGTTGGTTAAAGAAAGCAATTCTGCTTCTTGCTACCATCTCCCTGTTCTTTTTCCTTATGTTTATAATAAAGGTGATGAATAGCTTCTAAGGTCTGAAACTGGGAAGTTTCTATGACCTTACAAAATTAGCCAGGTTAGGGAAACATTGCTTTTGATAAGCAAGCATATTGTATTAAAACAACAGATGGAAACAATATAAATAATTCAATTCAATTCAATTGGATGACAATTAAGTATTCATTAATGCAACACTGTGCTAGTGCTGGGGACAGATGGGGAAAAGAAAAACAGTCCCTGATGAAGTTATTAAACTTTCTATTCCCCTTGTTAGAGCAATTCCAACTAAGTATTTACCACAAGGAAACACTTTTTGGAGTAGCAGAATAACCAATTATGACATTAACTGGCAATGTGATACTGTACTTAAAGTGCTATCCTTAAAGTAAGGAAGATCTGCAACTCTCCCTAGAATATGTCCGTACCCTAACTTTCTTAAGTCTTGATTGGTAAGATTGATTTATTCATTTGAAAATTATCTTTTCCAATTTGATGAAAGTGAGGAAAAACCTCAGAGCCGTTTTTGTGTAAATTTTATTATTATTGATGGTTTGGAAAAATATTTGAATTTGATTGTTTCTTCTTTTCAAAACTATTCTTTGACCACTTAACAACTGACTCTTGGTCTTATTTATTTGTGCCCATTGCTTGTATATCTTTTAAATCATCACTATAGCATAAATAATTTAGCTTTGAAAATTTTTGATTATATCTAATATGAATTTCCTCCCCTGCTTTATGAACAGTAGAGATAAATTAAGTACAGTAGGGAGTAACATCAGAAGTAAAACATGCAAATAAATTCTTACATGGTAATAATATATGCTTACTGCTAGATGACTGATCAAAGAATACAGAAGGCCTTAAAAGAAATTAGCAACAAAAATCAACCAAAATCTATTTGCTGATGCTATAAATACAAGGACAAAAATGCCACAAAATAGTCTCTGTTCCTAAAGAACTTAATACCTTACTACAAATGAGCTTTTGTTTAAAATTTATATAACCCAAGAATGTTTTTTTACTAAAAAAATAAAAGGTAGACAAATTGTCTGAAAGTTGGCCTTAGAACTAATCCAGGCATAGCTGTATCAGATCTAAAACTATTATAAAGCAGCAATCATCAAAATTATTTGGTACTGGCTAAGAAAGAATAGTTGATAAGTGGAATAGGATAGGTTCACAGGACAAAATAGTCAATGACTACAGTAGTGTAGTGTTTCACAAACCCAAAGTCCCCAGCTTTTGAAATAAGAATTCACTATTTGACAAAAACTGCTGGGAAAATTGGAAACTAGCAGGCAGAAAGTAGGCATTGACCCTTATCTAACACCATATAACAAGATAAGGCCGAAATGGGTTCACGATCTAGACAAAAAGAATGATATTATAAACAACTTAGAAGAACATAGGATAATTTACCTCTCAGATCTGTAGAGGAGATAGGAATTTGTGACCAAAGAAGAACTAGAGATCATTATTTATTTATTTTTTTTAATTAAAGCTTTTTATTTGTATAACATATGTATGGGTAGTTCCTCAGCATTGATCTTTACAAAGCTTTCCGTTACAAATTTTACCCCCAGTCCCCTCCCCTCCCCTTGATGGCAGGAAGTCCACTACATGTTAATAATGTTGAAATACTTGACAAGTTGTTGTGCAAGAAAAATCCTATCTATAAGAAAAAAAAAAGAACATCAGAGAAAGGAAACACAATGCAAGCAAACCTCAATAGAGAGCATGAAAATGTTATGTGGTGGGCCCATGTTTCATATCCCTCTCTCTGGGTGTATATGATTTTCTTGACTGAACAATTGGAACTGGTTTGAGACATTTCTTTGTTGCAGAGAGCCATGTCCATCAGAATTGATCATTATGTAATATTGTTGTTGCTGTGTATAATGATCTCCTGGTTCTTCTCATTTCACTCAGCATCAGTTCATGCAAGTCTCTCCAGGCTAGAGATCATTATTGATCACAAAATAGATAATTTTGATTATATTAAATTGAAAAGTTTTTGTACAAAACTAATGCAGACAAGATTAGAAGGGAAGCAATAAACTGGGAAAACATTTTTACATTCAAAGGTTCTGATAAAGGCCTCATTTCTAAAATATATAGAGAACTGACTCAAATTTATAAGAATTCAAGCCATTCTCCAATTGATAAATGGTCAAAGGATATGAACAGACTTTGAGATGAAGAAATTGAAACTTTTTGTAGTCACATGAAAAGGTGCTCCAAATCATTATTGATCAGAGAAATACATATTAAAACAACTCTGAGATACCACTCCACACCTGTCATATTGCCTAAGATGACAGGAAAAGATAATGATGAATGTTGGAGGATATGTGGGAAAACTGGGACACTGATACATTGTTGGTGGAACCATGAATGGATCCAATCGTTCTGGAGAGCAATTTGGAACTATGCCAAGGAGTTATCAAACTGTGCATACCCTTTGATGCAGCAGTGTTTCTACTGGGCTTATATAAGAGATCTTAGAGGAGAGAAAGGAACCCACGTGTGCAAAAATGTTTGTGGCAGCCCTTTTTGTAGTGGCTAGAAACTGGAAACTGAATGGATGCCCATCAACTGGAGAATGGCTAAATAAATTATGGTATTTGAATGTAATGGAATGTTATTTTTCTTTAAGAAACAACCAACAGGATAATTTTAGAGAGGCTTGGAGAGATTTACATGAACTGATGCTAAGTGAAATGAGCAGAACCAGGAGATCATTATACACAGCAACAACAAGACTACACGATGATCAATTCTGATGGACATGGCTCTCTTCAACAATGAAATGTTTCAAACCAGTTCCAATTATTCAGTGATGAAGAAAGCCATATACATCCAGAGAGAGGACTTTAAGAACTGAGTGTGGTTCACAACATAGCATTTTCACACTTTCTTTACCCATTACTTTTATAACATGTTTTATAACCTACATTTTATTACAGCGACATCACATATTCTGTGGGTGAACTTTGGGTCAAACTAAATAATACAATTGCATAGTAGAGACCCAATTTAGGAGAAGATGGGAAAACTTCATTTTTCTTAATATGACTCAACTCAGTTTCAGTAGCCAGAAATAGAGGAAAATTGCTGGACCAGGAGACAGAGGTAAAAATCTTGGTTCTGTGGCTTTGGGCAAGTAACATAACTTCTCTAAATCTGTTTCTTTGACTGTAAAACAAAGGGGTGACTTAAATGACTATAGGATCTCTTTAATTCTAAATCTATGATCCTTCGGGTTCTTTATTCCTACAGAAAGCATCACACTATACAGTTAGACAAAAGAATGGGAGCTGCCTTAGCTCTCTGACTTTTTTTAGGTTCTAATTTTAAAATCCTTGAGGTGGGGGAAGATATAGAAAGATTTTTATATTAAAGCAGGAGGCTTCCAGTGCCTGTTAAGCAATAAGTCTGAGTAAGAAAATAAAAAAGGTAGCAGTATCAGCATAGGAAGAAACTAATTTACCCCCTCTACTTAGTCACTCCTACAGGTAACAGTTCTGTAATGTATTATTCTCTCTTTCACTCTCTCTCACTCTCTTTTCTGTTTCTCTCAGTGTGTCTCTTCTCTCCCTTTTGTTCTCTCTCTCTTTCCTTTTCTCTCTGTCTCTCTTTTGTCTCTGTCTCCGTTTCCCTCTCTTCTATCTCTTTCTATTCTCTCTCTTTCAACAACCAATTCTATTTAACTTCATTGTTGATAACTCCTGTGTAAAATGTCAAAAGGAATTTGAAAATAAAGTTTGCTAAAGAGAAACTACAATTTTCTCTAAGTAAATTATACCCTCTGAAGCACATATTCGGATCCCTTATTTATGTACATATTGTCTCCTTCTTCAGCATCACTTATGTAGTAGGCATGATGCAGTGATATCCATTGCCTAAAAATCTAAGTCTTATCATCCAGATCTTCACACTCCTTGTTGTTTTTCAGAGTTTTTAGTCATGTTTGACTCTTGTGAACCCTTATGGTGTTTTCTTGGTATAAAAAAAAATACTTAAATGAATTGTCATGTCCTTTTCCAGAGGAGTAAGGCAAACAGGGTTAAGTGACTTGTCCAGGGTCACATAGCTTAGTAAGTGCTTGAGGCAGAATTTGAACTCAGATCTTCCTAACTCCAGGCTTAGTACTCTTATCTACTGAACCTACTATACTCCCTTCTTTATACTTAGGACTTGGAAGAGTATTTTGAGAGAAAAGATTATTAATAACCAATGATTTGGGGGGAGATCTGGAGTTTCCCCTTTTTTCTTTAATCCTAATTTCAAAGTTCAATCTTTTGAAGGACATTACTAATAATGAGATTGAATTAACTCTTCCCAATCTTGGTCAGACCCAATCCCTACCTTCCAAGGAATTTAAGATGCGAGACTCAGGTTTAGGTGGGGATAAATTCTTGCATTTGATTATCCAAAACTGGGGATGGTCTGAATGTAAAGATAGTTTCTTTATTAAAAAATGATATGATATTACTCTCAGCTCTTCATTAGAGTGAACCCACTTTTCATTATAAAATTCATTTTCTCATTAATTGTTAACCAATCAAAATTGATTGCCATCCTATTGAACACCCACTTTTCCAAGGGGATATAAGCCAGGAGTCCAGCACCATGGAGGTCTATGGCATACAAGAATGCCACTGAATGCTTATTATTATTATTATTAAATGGATAATATTATTAAAATGATAAGTTACCCAGAAATTATGTCTCTCAAACTTTTTAAACATCACAACCTGAAGTCACGAACTGTAGCTGGAAGCAGCTAGCACTTACCACTCTAGCTAGGAAGTGGTTAAGTAAGACTTAAGGGCTACATAGAAATAACTACACTCTAAATGTGTCCACGGCCCCTCTCTCAGTATTGTTATTTATGCTATGATTTGTTTCCAGGAGAACAGAATATGGGTGTTTATGGACTCCCCAATGAAGAAGAGGTCTGTACTTGCCTACGCTCTCTCGCTTTCACAACTACTTCCCCAAACTGAAGCTTTTAAAAGTGCATGAAATCAGTCAGTAACATAACTTGGATATAAAAGAAAGCAAAGGATCAATGTTTACAAACAAGATTGCAGCATGTAAGAGTATCTATTATATTCTGCACTTATCTAACTCCTTATTAAAATATTCAGAACTACATCAGCTCAAGAACTTGAGTGAGATGTGTAAAACATGGAGAAATTTCTGTGGTGATTAAAATGTGAAGCATAAAGATCTTTAAAAATTTTTTGCCTTGAGCTATGTATTCTGCAGTGACAGCAGCTAAGGAGAAGGCTGGGGCTGTAGCCAAAGTGGGAGAAGTGGGAGGAGAAGGGCTCTGATTATCAATTATTATTACACAGAAGAGGATTCAGAGCTCTTCAAATCCACTTAAGATAAAAATGGACATAAGTAGTAGCACAAAGCACTAAGGTTTAGAGATAAGGGAAAAGGAACAGATAACAACTGTCACAGCAGAATAACAAAAAAGGCTGCTAAAGAAAACAACTCTATTTTTTAGAACAGAACTTATATCATTTAAGATAATTTACATCTGTTCTAATATAAAATTGACAGTAAAATTCAAGTGTGCCCTATACTTTATGCAGATGACGAGACATACTTTCCCCTACTTTCACTCAATATCAAAATATTAAAATTGAATTAAATTTATTCCTATATGATTACAGAAAGGAATGTCAGGTGTATACAATGTAGTCCTAATTTTTGGAAAACTAAAGTTTCAGTAACTTTTCTCTCACTGGAGCTGTTAAAGACTTTGAGATCTCCCTGAAAAATAAACCTATAAAATAATTTTAAAAGTAAGGGATAAATGTAAGTACAGCTAGCCTATACCACAACATACATTTATTCTGAGTGAAAAAAAAAGGAATTTTTTTGCTTTTCAAAATGAAAATTCATAATGTTTCTAGTGCTGTCAGCTGGTCTGAATCCAGTATTAAAATGTTGACTAAGGAAAAAAACCTAAAAGACTTTGTGATCAAAGTAGGCAATACAGAGGAAAACTTGAACTAGGCACACTACTTTCATAGAGATCTCCCTTTCCCTGTAGAGAAATCAGGCTTAGTTTAGAAAGATCATGATGAAGGAACAAGTATCAAATTGTCTGGACAAAGCACCTTAGAGAGAGTGTTGCCTGGGAACCGAGTGCCTGAACTATACTGCAGTTATATATATTCATATTGGTGTTCAATTGGGTCTGACTGCAGTCCTAAAGAGTGTAGCACACCAATTCTATCTATGTTTTTTTTTTTTTTTTTTTTTTTTTTTTTTTTTTTTTTTTTTTTAAGCAAGGACACTGGAATGGTTAAGGCAAATAGAGATTAAATGATTTGCCCAGGGTCATATAGCTTTTCAGAAGTCAATTTTAATTCAGATCTTTCTGACCCCAGGCCCAGTTCTCTATCCATTGAGTCATCTATCTGTCTCTGTATTTTCATGTACAGATATATACTTTTTTGTAGACCCTCAAACAAACCAAATACAACTCAGAAATCCAATCATATGAGAAGCTGGAGAGTAATGAATTAAGAAAAAATAAATTATGAAAGTCAACACTTATCTAGAACTTATAAGATGCCAAAATTCTGAGTGGAGAATAAATGAATATTTGCTCACAGTTCCACCAAAATGGAGCTGAAGAAGAACCAATATAAATTAAAAAAAATTAACTGCTATTAGTATCCACATGGATAGTAAAAAAAAGAATGGCTACATATTTGCACAGGGCTAGAATTGTAAAGCTGTTGTCATGAATATGACTTTTGAAAATGTGGAAGGAATAACATTTTGATGGGTATATTTATTTAGTTAAACTTCTTTGCTACACTGACTTAAATTTCTAGCTAAAATGGCTAGTGTTATTGATTAAACTGAGCATTTCATAAGTTTTTTTAAAATATAGAATTTAATACCAAAAAAACACTATTTGTAGGAAGAGTAGGATCTTTAATAAGTCATTACACATTAATAAAGCATCTACCATATACATTGCTCTGAAAAAATGCTGGGAATGCTGGGATTTTTTTGCATGCTGGGAATTCAGAGATAACCAAGAAACATTCTCTACCCTCTAGAAGCTTACTTTCTTTTCCTTTCTATTCAACTGTTTTGTTTTTTGTTTTTAAAGAGAGAATGCTTCAATCTGTATTCAGATACAATCAGTGCCTTCTCTGGGTATGGATAGGATTTTTCATCATACATCCTTCAGAATAGTCATAGATGATTTTACTACTGAGAACAGCAAAGTCATTCACTGCTGGTCCTTCCAGAACATTTCTATTACTTTGTATACAATACATTTCACTTTGCTTGAGTTAAAGGAAGAATTCCTTGTTTTTTTTTTCTTTTCTTATCCTGGAGCATCCTACTTATCATTTTCCATAAAACAATAATATTCCACCATAAACACAAACACCAATTTATTGAGCCACTTCCCAATTGATGGGTATCCCCTCAATTTCCATTTTTTTTTACCCTGAGAAGAACAACTCAGGGTTTTGAATTTTTTTTGGGTTTTGGAGGATTTTTTTGTTTGTTTTTTTGTTTTGCTAGACTGACCTTTTTTGAAAGTTACAGGAAAAGGAAGTTAGAAAACAAATTCTTTGATAACATGGGCACTTAGAAAGTCCAGAGCTTTTCCTGCATTATATTTCATCAAACATTTATTAAGTACCTACTTTTGTGCCAGAAACTGAACAACTCACTCTATTTGCAGCATTGAAGGGTAGAAGAAACACATGATTAAAGTAGCAATATTACCAGTTCTAGTACTTTACTATGCTGTTTTCCTTAGGCAAAATAATTTATTAGTTTAGAAAATGATTTTTTTTGCTTTCATTTTTAAATCATATTATTTTGCAAAATGTTTTTGCAATGTGCCTAAATAATGATTGGGGATAGTGAAGAAAAAAAAATAATACTAATTAAAATGTTAAAGATTTTAGTTATAAATTTACTATCTTATATCAACAATTAAGGTTCATTATTATTAAGCTATTCATTAAGGTTCCTTATTTAACTGTGTATATTTCAATGCTGAACCTAATCAATTTTTCTTTTGCTAATTTTCCTACTTATTGATATGTGGGTTAATTAGACAGCAAAAGTGCAAAAATTAATCTGGCACAGAGACTCTGATCAGACAAGTCTTTTATAGAAAATAAAGAAATCATCTTATCCCTGTCCTCTGACATAGAGGACTTGTATACTTGATGGAACTCAAAGACAGAAAGAATGATCTGAATATATAAAGATATTTATGGCAGCATTTTCCTCACATCTCAGCAAAAAAGTATATAAAAAAACCGTATGTGATAAATACATCACCATCACATATAAATCTAGTTCCCACTCTCCCACTAATGTATTTAATAGTTGAGGGGAGAGCAGATATAACACTAATAGGAATTATAGCATTAACATGATTGGGGAATGGCTTCAAAAACTACTATGCATTAATGTATCTTTATCACAAAAAAAGAGATAATGAAATGTTGAACCTTGTCATTCTTTAATGAGTTAGGGATTAATCTCCTGAGCAAATCAGAAAAGAAACAAGAAGATAAAACAAATGATAGACCACATCTCTGATGACCAGCCAGTTCAATGAATCCAAACTCAAAGAAGAACATAACTTCAGATTTGAGGTATAGCAGACAATTGGAACTTTAGAAAGGGTAATTAAAATAAACCACTTGAAGCAAGAAGAGTGAAAAAGCAGGCAGAGAGAATCATCACAAAAAAAAAAAAAAACAAAAAGAGTGGGAGGGGGATCCTGGGAAGGAAAATGCTTGAGCTAAGGGGCAAGAGATTTGTCAAGAAAATCCTTGTTGGTTAATCTATTCTTCCTACCTCACCACTTCAAAGGTGAAGAACTCTCCTTGAAAGTTTGAAGCCTTTTCTCTGAACACTGGGGAAGTCTATTTATATTATTTTGTTTTAAATCCTTATTTAGTCTTTCTAATCAGTTTAACCACAGCCAGTTAGTCTTGGAGTACTTATTGGAAACATAGTTGGGAGAGGCACAAAGAAGAGATAAGGTAGAGTCAGGTGCACAGGAACCAGCTCCTAACACCTAAAGTGCTAACGGTTAATTTTTAGCCTGAGCATTTAGACCTGAGAAATCAGAAAATGCTACAAATTAAGATTTGTTTTAATTTTTGTTGAATATCTAGTCCTAAAAATGTGATGGAGAAAATGTCAATAATACAGATTAAATTAAAAATATGTTGTGAATACATTTCCTACCCTCTACCCTTCAGAATTAGTTGTTAAAATTTACCACATATTTCTGCCAGATCTAATATTGATGTATTATGCCAGAAGCTCAGTTTATATCTGAGAGATCAAAACTAACAAAAAATGAAGAGGAAAAAGAAGAGAATTAGAGATCATTAGATGTTGATATAATATGCCAGGGCAGAGCTGGGCCTGGAGTCAGGAAGACTTGTCTACTGAATTCCAGTATGACCTGAGACACTTAATAGCTGTATTACCCTGAGCAAATCTTTTAACCCTGTTTACCTCAATTTCCTCAACTATAAAGTGAGCTGGAGAAGAAAATGGCAAAACACTGCAGCGATGTCAAGAAAACTCCAAATGGAGTCAAGAAGAGTCTGACAGAACTGAAAAATGACTGAACAACAACATAACACACCAGAGGAGTTTTTTTTTCCTCCTGGCAAATACATCTGAATAGCAAGCTAGTAGTAAGAGGAAGGGATAAATAGATATAGCTAAACAACCTTTATCACCACAGTATCCCCTCAACACTTCTAAATATAATGGAATATCATGGTACAGTTAAAAAATAATGAATGAGGAATTTAGAGAAATGTAGGGAGTTATATATGAATGAAAGCAGACTAATATAAATAAAACCAAGAGAACAATATGCACAAAAACCATACTGAAAAGATTACTGAAAAAAAGCCAAACCAAGTAATGAAGAGAAAAGAAACAATTAAGGTCATATAGAATAGAAAATGATCCATATCTAATAGAACAAAGGTTAAGAACTACTTGGACAGAACACTATGTATTCTTAAAATGGTAAATATTAATCACTTAAATGAAATGAATGTTCTTTAAATGCTTTTCTTTTTCACATGTAAAAATTCATCTATATGAGTATGGAAAAAAACATAGGCAAAGATAAAAGATTAATAAAGTATTAAAGATGTTAAAAAGAGAAAACAATGATATATTCCACTGAATTCTATTAATGTTAATTTCCAGTTCCATAGACACAAATATGTTATTATACAGTCTGAGCTGAACCATTTAATAAAACTCTTCCAAAACACCAGATTATATAATTGAAATTGGAGAGGAAAAATACAAGGCAGATAAGAACCTTTATTTAAGATTAATTTAAACACAGAACTATGTTCCTTAATTTGGCAAGAGAGGGAATTATTGCTAGTCATTGATAAGAACAAAATTTAAGTAGTAGCCTACTGAATTATTAATGTATAACTTTCCTTATAGTATCTAAGAGTAACTTTGGTTAGCTGTATTCTACACTTTTGTTTGCTAGTTGAGCAAAAAGTTAGGGAGTCATGTTAATCTTGAATCACTACAAAGATATCTGTTCTTTCAATTTACCTAAATAAGTACTAAAAAAGATGAACTTGTATTTGTACATTTTACAGATGAAAATAATCAGAGTTGTATCTTGGACAAATACACGTAAAATTAGTCCTAAATAAAGAAGTTATAATTATTTTACTAAAGTAATAAAAGAAGGAAGGATAAAAGGTAAGCTCCTTCAATGTGACTTTCTCTGCAATCTGATTCCAATGCCCTATGGTAACATGCAGATTGATGAATCACCACAAATTTTAACAAATTTGTTGAAACCTGTTTAGTGTGCTAAAGAAGTATACAAGGCTGAACTTTTACTACCTACCTGTTCAAATAAATTACCTAAATTTTAATGAGGAACTGAATGAGTTCCAAAAATTCCACTTGTGTAAGTTCTGAAGTATGGCTAACAATATTCTTTTTATTTCAGATGACTTCCTAGTTCAAGAGATCCAAACATTCTCTAATCTGCAAACATACAAGAGTGATTTATAGGAAAATCAAGGCATCTTTCAGGAGAAAGTTTCTTTTTCTGACTGCAGATTTTGCTCCACAGATTACTGAACTAATTAGGCCAGAACTTGATCAATGCAAAAGACGCAAAAATACTATCTGAAAAATCTTTGCAGTGTATCTTGCTAATGTATTCACCCTGAGACTGTACATCTGATAGAATCAGGGCACAAAAAAATCTGAACTAATTAAGTGAGTTACTTTGTAATTCAGAGAGAATGAGTTTCATTTTATCTAGTTAAGAATTTTAAAAAATTAATATCATTCAACCTTTAAATTTTAAGATTTTTATAAAACCATATGCTCATAAATAAAGGCATCTGCTATGAAAATTAAACTTTGATCTTTTCTTTTTAATGTTAAAAATTAACAAACAAAGAAGGCATAATATATGACACTGATAAATATAGTGACTAAATATTTTGTCTTCCTGGCAAGGTAAAAGGAATCTATAAATTAAATTTAAAAAGTTTATAAAGGAAGAATATTCTTATCCTTCAAAGAAAACAAGTTATATTTTATCTGTAACTATAAAATTAGGAATCTTAACTCTTTAAAAATTGCCCAACCAAAGCATCCATTGAATAGAATACAGTGAACATGTATGTTCAGAGTGAGAAAAATGCATTTTCTTTCTTCTAGGATGATGGAAAATACATACATATATATATATATATACATTACTAAAAGAACATAAAAATGAAGGCCTACAAAGCACTACTTTCTTCAGTACTGAAAAATTCTGGACATAACTGAGTTACAGGATGATTTTAGATTTAAGGCAAATGTAAAAAACAAGTGCCATCTTAAATGAAAGAAGAGAGCATCTCATCTACCAATTAGGACTGGTTAAGACACCACAATTCCATAATGTTTCACAGGTGAAATGAAAACTAACTCTGGAATACTTAAATTATGGATTTTAATTCTGTCAATATGTTTGGTTGTGAATTCAATGTTAAGTACTGGCCTTGTTGCAATATAACCTTGAATATTTTAGGTAATCTCTTTGGAGTTGAAACTTTTAAATAGCAAAAATGTACTGCTTTCCCATTCCCTTTTCCTTAGAGACATTATATGAAGGTTAATGTTGTGGATAGAAATCTGTTTCACTCAATTTATTTAGCTCATGTTGGTTAGTATTCTTTGTAATGAAAAAATTTTAGAATGGTGAAAGTGTTGTCATTAACTGTCCAAAATAGGATTTGAGTGAGAAGTTAGTTTCAGTTAGAGGAAGATGCAAAAGAATTTCTATTATGTCTCTAGTATAAGAGGTTTCTGAGGTACTCAAAGAGTAGGAAACAAAGCAGAAAGGGAGAGAGGAGAAGTCATGAAAATAAAGGATAGAGTGATTATCTATCTATTAAGAAAGAATGAGTTTATTGACCTTTACAAGTAGCTAGTATTGTAGTGCCCAGCTTCTTAAAGTGGTTTGATCTCATAATTGAATGTGGGAGTTGGAAAATTGTGATTTATTATCAGTAAATATTGATTTATATAGCTATTCTGTATATCTATATGCCTGGCATATATATTAGGCATAAAGGGGCCTGGGGTGGAAAAAGTTTAAAAAGACATGCTACAGTGGATAGAGCTCTGGGTGGATATGACCCCAGACATTTAATAAATATATAACTCTAGGCAAGTCATTTTAACCTCAGTTTGCTATAATTGTAAAATGGAGTTAACAACAGCCCTTACCTTGAGGTTATTAAATCACCTGAGATAGCATTTGTAAAGTGCTTAATGTAATGCCTGACCCTTGTAGGTACTTTAAAAATGCTAATACTCTCCCTTTCTTTCCCTATACAATAATCCAGAAGATAAAGGAGATGAATCTAAATGAATCTCTGCTCTTTCATTATGACAGAAGGATCATACAGTCTCCCAGGGCTTCTACTTCCCTCTCACTCTAAATATCCTACTTTTTCTCCTGAGATTCAGTTTTTAAGGTGTCTCATTGCAGTGTATGTCCCAAGAGATAGCATATATATGTAATGATCATGTGATTCTAGCATAAGAAAAAGGGGAGTAGAGTAGGAGATGCAGAGGGATAATCACTGCATGCAGGACAGCAAAATCTGTGTTCTTTAGGCATTTGGTTGGCTAAGTCAGACATTCATGATTTATGTTCTGTGTCTGTTTTCTTGCAAGTATGGAACTTTGAAAATTATACTGTCTGCTCAGGAATGTAAAAAACAATAAAGCAGAGACTGGGCCTAAAGTTAGAAACAGAGATAAATGAAATTGTTTAGCAGACTTAGTGACTTTCTAAGTGTCCAAGAAATCATTACTAAATATTCTTCACTCTTAGGGAAATGGCAGAGATTTTCTACAGAAAGGTCTGATTAGGCCACAGACTCATAGATTTATAGGTGGAAGGAGTCACACAAGCCATCTAGTTCAACATCCTGATTTTATGTAACAGGAAACTTGACAAATTTGCCCCAAGCAACACAGGTAGTAAACGAAAGGACTTGGATTTGAACAAAGTTTCATTGACTATGATGTAATCATTTTTTCTACTCTACTACTTTGATTTAATAGATATCCTAGGTTAGATTTCCGTGGTCACTTGAAACTATTATCAGTGCCAAGCATTGAGATTAGAATAAGAAGCAAAAGTCAGTTCCAGTCCTCACAGAGTTCACAATCTAATGAGGAGAGCAATGTGCAAACAAATATATAAAAACAAGCATATGCACAGGACAAAGAAGAAATAATTAAGAGGAAAAGGACTAGAATTAAAGAGAGGTTAGTTTTCCTGTAGAAGATGGCATTTTGGTTGAGACCCAAAAGAAATCTAAGAATAACAAAAGGTATAGATAAAGAGGGAAAATATTCTAGGCATGGGGGAGGGGGGAGCCAGAAAAAAAAAAAAAAGCCTGAAGCCAAGTGATGGAGTATATTATTTGTGAAACAGTAAGGAGGCCTGTATTACTGGATCAAAGAGTAAGGTTAAGAAGACTGGAAGAGTAGGAGCAAACTAGGTCATGAAGAACTATATATACCAGGCAGAGGATGTATTTGATCCCGGAAGTGATAGGATCCACTAGAGTTTATTGAGTAGAAGAATGAGTTCCTTGGACTTTACTTTGGGAGGTCTTTAGGTGACTAAATGGAGAATGGATTAGAGTGAAAAGAGAATTGAGGCAGGGAGATGCCCTAGCAGGATACTGCCACAGACTAGGTGCAAGAGGGCTGACCTAATTGGTGTGTTCTGCATCTGCTGGAAACTCCATGGAGTTAGCCAAACACTCACATATAGGAAGATCTGGCTGAGCTTTTTGCTCTTTAGTGCCATCTAGAGCTAAAGAGTTAACTAAGGACAAGAAAAGCCCTACAGATATATAAGGGTTAGAATATCTGAAGGGCTTTTCTTGTCCTTAGTTAACTCTCCAGCTCTAGATAGTACTAAAGAGCAAAAAGCTCAGCCAGATCTAAACCCAGCCAATTTATGGCCCTTGAGGGACATTTACAATCTGAAAACAGAGAGAAAGAAAGGGAGGGGAGAGAGAGGAGGAGGAGGAGGAATTGAAGCAGTAGGAGGAGGAGAAGGAGAAAAGGAAAAAGAGGAAGAAGAAGGAAGAGGAAGAAGAGGAGGAGAAGAAGAAGGAGGAGGAAGAAGAGGAAGAGAAAGAAGAGGAAGAAGAGGAAGAGAAAGAAGAGGAAGAAGAAGAGGAAGAAGAAGGAGGAAGAAGAGGAAAAAGAGGAGGAAAAGGTAAGAAAGGAGGAGACAGAAAGAATAGAGATGGAGTCAGAGAAGAGCTGGAGATTCTGATTTCAGAGTTGCTTTTTCACTGAAAGAAAGTAATGATGCTGCTTTACTATTGACACTATGTCAATAGCCAAAGAATAGCAGAGCTGAAGCTTGTTTAGCCAGAAGCAAAAGAGCCTGGAAGAGGAATAGATGATATAGAGACAGATAGTTTTCTAAAAGATCAATAATATATACCTGAAGTTCAGAGTTGTGAGAAGCTCCAGATAGATGGATTTCTCTACTTATAGGCATTCACTCTCCTCCAGCAGTTACAAACATAGTACAAATTGATAGGAGAATATAACAATTTATGGGGGAATCAGTATAATTTGATCCCTCCTTTTTTTGCCTTCCATTGGGTATATAATGTCATAATTATTTTTGTCTTGCTTAGTATATTTTTCATGTTTAAGAGTAAATGGTATCATCAGGAAGCTGATGGAGGCTTAAGAACTATAGTGTCAAGTTGTAGAAAAGTCAAGTCATGATTATGGCTGTAGTTTTTGCACTCACTCACCTTGCACATTTAATTAGTTGACAAATCTTGTCAATTCTGCTTCTACTACAACCCTCAAATACATCCCCCTCTATCTGCTCACATAACCATTTGCTTAGCTCCTTATAATTTTGTTTAGACTATTACAATAACTTCATACTTGGTTTCCCTGCTTCTTTCCTCTCTCCAATCCACCTTCCACATAGCTGTTAAAATAATATTCCTAAAGCATATATCTCATATCACTTCTTTAATCAAGAAACTTCAATGGTTTATTACTACTTCTAAAATAATATACAAAGTCTACTGATTGGCATTCATATCTCTTTATAATTGTTCCTGAACTCAGTTAATAACTTGCCTATTGATGTTCTGTGACATTATGGTATTCTTCCACATTTTTAAATAGTTTGGCCCTTATGACTAGAAAAATCTCTTATCTCAACTTTACTTTATGTAATTTAGAATTCCCTCCCTTCAAAGGTCAGCTTAAGTTCTCTCTCTTATTTGATACCTATCTTTATCTTCCTAGTTGTTTAATATTCTTACCCCCAAATCAGTTAATATTTACTGTATATAGATTTTGCATTTACTTGTATAAATTTCATTATCTCCTACTCCCCAAGGAGAAAGTTAAGTTTTTTTGTGGCAAAGAGCTTTCATTTTTGCATTTGCATCTTCAATGTGTAGCACAGTTATTGAACCATAGGATGTTCTTAATAAATATTTGCTCAACTGAAGTAAATGACCATATGCTTGAGCAGTTATTCTTATCATATTTTACTTGACATTATTAAAAGCATCTTTTCTTCCCTTTTAAAAGAAAGTTTTACTAAAATAGCTGGACTTAATGTTACTACTCTGTTTAAAAGATTATGCAAATAGAGGGCAACTTTTTAAAGTCTAAGTGTAAATTGTCTATAATATTTCCTATCACAACTTATTAGAATCATGATATTATCCCCAAACTTTATAAGAATGCTTTAAAAATTATTTTTAATTTAAGGAATAAAAAATATTTCCATGATATAGTATAATAAAAAAGACGGCTGCACACTGAACTGCAAATCTATTATGTACAACTTGCCATCCTTTAAAATATAGTTATCAAGTAAATTTCTTTTTTTCCCTTTTTTTGGTCTTTTCTGCCCTGCACCCTAGAGATAGCTACCATTAGATACCAATGTGTGTGTGTGTGTGTGTATAAAATCATTCTATACATACTTCTATTTATGAGTTCTTTCTCAGTATGCCAAAAAATGTTTGTAGCAGCTCTTTTTGTGGTGGCAAAAAAATTAATTAGAAAATGAACTGATGGCCCAAAATTGGGGAATAGCTAAACAAGTTATAGTATATGAAAGCATTACAATGTAAAATATATAAATATATGAAATATATATATAAAATATAAAAAATGATGAACAGGCTGACTGTAGAAAAACCTAGAAAGATTAGGTTTACATGAACTGATGCTGGGTTAAGCAAGCAGAACCAGGAAAACAATGAACACAGCAAAAAGACTGTGTAATGATCAACTAAGATAGGCTTGATTCTTCTCAGCAATTCAGTGATCCAAAGCAATTCCAAAAATCTTTGGATGGAAGAATCATACATCCTTTGTAGTAATTTGGGTATTTTAGAGTCAAAATCATTTATTCACTCAAAGATGTTCTTAAAACAACATTGCTGTTATTGAATACAAGATCCTCTTGGTTCCATTAATTTCACTCTTCATTATTTCATGCAATTCTATCTATGCTTTTCTAAGATCATCGAACTCATCATTTCTTATAGTGCAGTAGTATTCCATCACAAGCATATGCTACAACTTGTTTAGGCACAGAATGTTTTTAAAATAATTCATTTTGATTCTTTTCTTTGCAATCAGCTTCTGATATCTGGAATCTGGTTTAGTGACTTAAGTCTCTACCAGCAGTTACTTCAATTTAGGGAAACTCCACCTAGTAGGTGAAACCATCTTGAATCTGTCCCAGGCAATAATGTTTTCTCAAATGGACCACAAACATCACTTTAAAAAAAAAAACAATTCTTTAATGCATTCATATAATGTGTATTACAGTTATCTGGTTTTGTTTCTCAGCTTTTCCCTTCCTCTCCCTCACAGCTGACTATTAAGCTCCTCTTATCTAAATTTTGTATCTCTTCCCAGCACCTTATATAATACTTTACATTCTACCAATTTAATAATATTCCTCCTTTATTGAATAATCAAGGTGTTAGTTCCTTCACTGGTTGTTTTCAAATAGTTGGATGCAACCACAAAACTGAATCTCCTGGCTAAAAGTATTAAAAACCTAGTGTTTATTTCCTCTCCTAGGTACAAACAACAGTGATGTGTGGCACTTCTCAAAACCCTATTACAGAAGAAAATAACTTTCCACTCTATTAACAAATATCCCTATTCTTAATTACATTCTACTCACACCCTTCTTCATTTCAGTTATTTCCATATTGCTTCACTTTTTAAATACATATAGAAATTAATATATACTGGCCAAATTGTTCTAGGCCAGAGAACAACACCCAATCTCCAAGAAGCAATTTAGAGAGCATCAGTCAATCCAGAAATAATGAATTCTTTCTATAATCCATTCTCACTTGAAGATTTGATCTGGATTTCACTTTTGGTGAAGCCATTGTTCAAGAATTAACTACCTGACAGCTGGTTACTTATGAATATAGAATCATTTACAAACTCAGACATAAACTTCTTTTGTGTGATGATTCTTAATACTGAATTCAAATGGAATCAGCTTTCTTCCCGGGACAACAGAAAATTATATTTACATAAGTTTTGAACCTTATTTAGAGTGATTTTTAATAACATCAATGTCTTGTTAAATGCCTTAATTCAATTTGGAAATGCTACAAGACTAAGATTACTTTTGAATAACCTATGTTATTGTACTTGACTCATTATGTTTTGGCAATGTCATTACCAAAGTACTTTATTTATTTCAATAATAATGTGCGCTTGCTCATATATAATGTATGCTGACATTAATTTGTATTCAAAATAGTAAAGATAATATTTAAAACATAAAATTACATATGAAAGTTTAATAAAATTAATAACATGTTTTATTCACACTTCAGTTTAAATATACTATCATTAAATTAAGGCAATTAAGTTATCACAATTATAATAATGGCAACTCCATAATTATCAGAGTGTGGAATTCCAGGCATGTATATGAATATAATCACATATATAAAAAGTCTCTGTGTTCTAAAAGTCAAAAAACAATAACATGACACACACAAATGCCAAGGCAGCACAATACAATTTTAAAGATGTATTCTAAACTAACTTTTTAGTTCATTTAAAAACCAGGATTAAAATTTTTTTTTAATAAACGAGATGCCATTCATAAAAATACATCTCCCAACTAATGAAATGACTTTAAAAAAATTTATTTTAATATCAATCACCTTCAAACTATTATAACAAAACTTTCCAGATATCCAAAAATTTTCCAGGAGAATAAATAGGCACATGTATTCTAAATTGAGTGGATAGAAAAAAAAAAAAGGGAAATGAAAATAACTTTCTTAATAGACAACAATTACTGGAATATACTGAACTTTTTTTTTAAACAACATTAAATGAAAAAAATAAACTAGTGTGATTTTGAGTTATATAATTGTCAACCATGAGTTTTCTTCTATATTCAGTATTAAAGTAATATAAATATCTACAGTCTTATATGTAGGCATTTGGGAGCAGCTAAGTGGAGTCAGGAAGCCTTGAGTCCAAATCAGGCCTCAGATATTTAGAAGTTATATGACCCTGTGCAAATTACTTCAGCCTGTTTCCTCAGTTTCCTTATCTGTAAAATGAACGGAAGAAGGAAATGGCAAACTACTCCAGTATCTTTGCCAAGGAAACCCCAAATGGGATCATGAAGAGGAGGACATGGCTGAAACAACTGAATACAACATAAATATTTTGATTAAGGCCGATTTTTGATTAAGGCCGATTTTGACCAAGAATAGCAAATTTTGGATAATTTGGTTGACAGAAGTTCATTGAAAGAGTGAAGTAAGCTGTCATATGAATTGGAGACACTGTATTCAATACTCAAAAAAATGTTAATTCTTGGTCACATATCTAGTTTGTTGTAGCAATATATATGCAACCTTATCTTACTTAAGAAAAAAATAGAACAAAAAAATAGAATAATCAAGTTCTGCTAGCTAGTAGCACCATAGATGCCTTAAGATACTTATTATTCCAACTATTTCAATAAAAAAGTTAACTGATTCAGCCTCATTAAAAAGTAATTGTGGGGCGGAGCCAAGATGGCAGAGTGAAAACGTGACTCTCTGCATCCTCCTCCGATCTTCTCTCAAATCAACAATAAAATAAGCCTCTGAACTGATCTTGAAGTCAACGAATCCAGAAATATTTGGACACTACTTCTAGTTACCTCTGAAGAACTTCATATCAGGTCTGTTTTACTTGCACAGAGGGATAAACAGTTTACTCGGTGCAACCCGGAAGTGAGGGTGGGACTCAGCTCATCCTGGCAGAAACTCCAAACTCCAAACTCCAAACACCTGGAGTTTATCTGAGGCACTTGGGACACTCTGCCATGATTGGGGGCAGGTGTTCTGGCAGATTTTCCTTGTTTAAGGAGTAATTCAGACTTAGTCCTAGCCCCCACCGGCCCAGCACCTTAAGTTAATTCAAGGAATTGCCCAGGGCAAAATACCACAGCTGCTGCTTTTCTAGCCTTAAACAGACCTCCACACTGTCTTAAAAAAAAATGAAGAAGCAAAGGAGAGCTCTCACCATAGACAACTTTTATCAAAGAGAAAGAAGGGATGACCCCAGATCCTGAGGTTCCTTTACACAAAACTCCAGAGGAAGTCAGCAAGGACCATCACTGGTCCCCTTTTCAAAAGGCCTTTCTGGAATATTGCATAAAGAATCTCAAAAGAGAGCTGGAGGATAAATGGGAAAATAAACTGTAATCAGTGCAAGATGGATACAATATCTTGCAAGAAGAATATCATGCCCTGCAAAAGAGATATGAAAAAGACACCAATTTATTGAAAAATAAAATTAGTGAAGTGGAAAAAGACAATAATGCACTGAAAAATAAAATTAGTGAAATGGAAAAGAATGCAATGAACAAATTGGCCAGTTACAAAAGGAGCTTAAAAAGGTAACTGAAGAAAACAACACTTTAAAAATAAGAATTGAACAAATGCAAGTGAATAACTCAATAAGACTTCAAGAATCAGTCAAACAAAAACAAAAAAAATGACAAAATAGAAGAAAATATGAAATATCTCCTAGGAAAAACAACTGACTTGGAAAATAGATCTAGGAGAGACAATCTAAGGATTATTGGACTTCCTGAAAGCCATGATGAAAAAAAGAATCTAAACACTATCTTCTAGGAAATCCTGAAAGAAAACTGCCCTGAGATTGTAGAATCAAAGGGCAAAATCACCATTGAAAGAATTCACCAATCACCTCCTGAAAGAGACCCCAAAATTAAAACCCCAAGGAATATCGTGGCTAAATTTCAGGACCATCGCACCAAGGAAAAGATTCTGCTAGCAGCTAGAAAGAAACAATTCAAATACCGAGGATCAATAATTAGGATCACACATGATCTGTCAGCCTCCACATTGAAGGATCGAAGGGCCTGGAACCAGATATTCTGAAAGGCAAAGGAACTTGGATTACAGCCAAGAATAACCTATCCAGCTAAAATGAGCATCATCCTCTAGGGAAGAAGATGGTCATTTAATGATATAGGTGAATTTCACCTATTTCTAATGAAAAGACCAGATCTGAACAAAAAATTTGACCTCCAAACACAGAACTCAAGAGAAGCATAAAAATGTAAAAAGGAAAGGACTCTTGAGAACTTTATTTCTACTATGGGGATACTTAAAGTCTGGGGGTATAATTAACTAGATATTACTTTGATAATATGAAAAAGAAAACTAGAGGGGGAAAGGTTATCATACTGGGGAAAAGACGGAAAAGGTGGTAAAATAAGATTAAAAAAAAGTAGGTAAAAACAAGATAATATCTTATAAATAGGCAAAGAAAACCTAATATAATTGAGAGAAAGAAGGGAGGGAGATGAGCATTGTGTAAATTTTACTCTCATCAGTTTGGGCTCTATAAGTATATATCAGACATTTGATTTCACAGAGAAACTTGTCTGTTGCTAGAGGGAAGTGGGAGGGAAAGGAGGAAAAGAAAGGGATAAACTAACATAAGGGAAAATAGAAGAATCAGGGGAAAGGAGTAAAAAAGGGGGAGGATTGTTTGGGGAAGGGGGGTCATCAAAAGCAAAATACTGAGGAGGGAGGAGGGAGAAAGGGGAAAGGAAAGGGAAAAACATAACTTGGGTAAATAAGATGGCAGGAAATAAAGAATTAGTTATTCTAACTGTGAATGTGAATGGGATGAACTCTCCCATAAAGCGGAAGTGGATATCAGACTGGATTAAAAAACAGAATCCCACAATATGTTGTCTACAAGAAACACATCTAAAACATAGTGACACATATAGGATGAAGGTAAAAGGCTGGAGCAGAACCTATAGCTTCAGGTGAACAAAAAAAAAAAAAAAAAAGCAGGGGTAGCAATCCTTATCTCAGATCAAGTAAAAGCCAAGATAGATGTAATCAAAAGAGATAAGAAAGGAAACTATATTTTATTAAAGGGTACCATAGATAATGTAGCAATATCAATACTAAATATATATGCACCAAGTGCAATAGCATCCAAATTCCTAGGGGAGAAATTAAGAGAGATGAAAGAAGAAATAGACAGCCAAACGATACTAGTGGGGGATCTCAACCTTGCTCTCTCAGAATTAGATAAATCAAACCACAAAATAAATAAGAAAGAAACTAGGGAGGTAAACCAATTGCTAGAAAAGTTAGATATGATACATCTATGGAGAAAATTGAATGGAGACAGTAGGGAGTTTACTTTTTTCTCAGCGGTCCATGAAACTTATACAAAAATTGACCATGTATTAGTGCATAAAAACCTCAAAATCAAATGCAGAAAGGCAAAAATAGTAAAGGCCTCTTTTTCAGATCATGATGCAATAAAAATCACATGCAATATAAGGCCAGGAGAAAATAGACCAAAAGCTAATTGGAAATTAATCTAATCCTGAAGAATGAATGAAAGAGCAAATCATAGACACAATCAGTAATTTCATCCAGGAGAATGACAATAATGAGACAACATACCAAAATTCGTGATACAACCAAAGTGGTTCTAAGGGGCAATCTTATATCTCTAGATTCTTACTTGCATAAAATAGAGAAAGAAAAGATCAACGAATTGGGCTTATTATTAAAAAAAAACTTGAAAAAGAACAAATTAAAAACCCTCAATTAAATACCAAATTGGAAATTCTAAAAATAAAAGGGGAAATTAATAAAATTGAAAATAAGAAAACTATTGAATTAATAAATAAAACTAAGAGTTGGTTTTACAAAAAAACCAACAAAATAGATAAGCCTTTAGTTAATTTGATAAGAAAAAGGAAAGAGAAAAATCAAATTGTTGGTCTCAAGAATGATAAGGGAGAACTTCCCTCCAAATGAAGACGAAATTAGAGCAATGATTAGGAGTTACTTTGCCCAACTTTATGCCAGTAAGTTTGATAATCTAAATAAAATAGAGGAATATCTACAAAAATATAGATTGCCCAGGTTAACAGATGAGGAAATAAATTATTTAAATAGCCCCATATTAGAAAAAGAAATAGAAGAAGCTATTAACAAACTCCCTAAGAAAAAATCTCCAGGGCCAGATGGATTTACATGTAAATTCTACCAAACAGTCAAAGAATAATTAATTGCTATACAATACAAACTATTTGAGAAAATAGGAACAGAAGGTATACTACCAAATTCCTTTCTATGAGACCGATATGGTGCTGATAGCTAAACCAGGTAGGGTGAAAACAGAGAAAGAAAACTATAGACCAATTTCCCTAATGAATATTGATGCAAAAATTTTAAATAAGATATTAGCAATGAGATTACAGAAAGTCATCCCCAGGATAGTACACTATGACCAAGTAGGATGTATACCAGGAATGCAGGGCTGGTTCAATATTAGGAAAACTATCAGCATAATCAATTATATTAATAACCAAACTAACAAAAACCACATGATTATCTCAATCGATGCAGAAAAAGCATTCGATAAAATCCAACACCCATTCCTATTAAAAAAAACTAGAGAGTATAGGAATATATGGGCTTTTCCTTAAAATGATTAGTAGCATCTACTTAAAATCATCAGCAAGCATCATATGTAATGGAGACAAACTAAAACCATTTCCAATAAGATCAGGAGTGAAACAAGGCTGCCCACTGTCACCATTACTATTTAATATTGTATTAGAAATGTTAGCTTTGGCAATAAGAGAAGAAAAAGAGATAAAAGGAATTAGAGTAGGTAATGAAGAAATCAAATTATTACTTTTTGCAGATGACATGATGGTATACTTAGAGAACCCTAGAGACTCAACTAAAAAACTCCTACAAACAATTCACAACTTTAGCAAAGTTGCAGGATTCAAAATAAATCCACATAAATCATTAGCATTTTTATATATTACCAACAAAGTTCAGCAGCAAGAGATACAAAAAGAAATTCCATTCAAAATAATGGATGATAGTATAAAATATTTGGGAATCCATCTGCTAAGGAAAAGTCAGAAACTATATGAACTAAACTACTAAACACTTTCCACACAAATAAGATCAGACCTAATCAATTGGAAAAACATTAAGTGCTCATGGGTAGGCCGAGCGAATATAATAAAAATGACAATACTACCCAAACTAATTTACTTATTTAATGCCATACCAATCAAACTCCCAAGAAATTATTTTACAGATCTAGAAAAAATAGTAGCAAAGTTCATTTGGAAGAACAAAAGGTCAATAATTTCAAGGGAATTAATGAAAAAAAAAGGCCGATGAAGGTGGCCTTGCTGTACCAGATCCAAAACTATATTATAAAGCAGCGGTCATCAAAACCATTTGGTACTGGCTAAGAAATAGAGCAGTTGATCAGTGGCATAGGATAGGATATCAGGATAATATAGGCAATAACTTTAACAATTTAGCGTTTGATAAACCCAAAGACCCCAGCTTTTGGGATAAGTACTCACTATTCAGCAAAAACTGCTGGGAAAATTGAAAACTAGTGTGGAAGAAATTAGGGCTTGACCCACACCTAACACCACATACCAAGATAAGATCTAAATGGGTTCATGATCTAGATATAAAGAGTGATTTTGTAAGCAAATTAGAGCAATGTAGTATAGTTTACCTCTCAGACCTATGGAGATGGAATACATTTATGTCCAAAGAAGAACTGGAACTCTTAATTGAACACCAGATAGATAATTTTTATTATATTAAGTTAAAAAGTTTCTGTACAAATAAAACTAATGTAGACAAGATTAGGAGGGAAGCATCAAATTGGGAAATCATCTTTACATTTAATGGTTCTGATAAAGGCCTCATTTCTAAAATATACAGAGAATTGTCTCATATATATAAGAATTCAAGCCACTCTTCAATAGATAAGTGGTCAAGGGATATGAACAGACAATTTTCAGATGATGAAATTAAAACCATCTCTAGTCATATGAAAAGTTGCTCCAAATCACTATTGATCAGAGAAATGCAAATTAAGACAACTCTGAGGTATCACTACACACCTGTCAGATTGGCTGAAATGACAGGAAAAGATAATGATGAATGTTGGAGGGGATGTGGGAAAGCTGGGACACTAATACATTGTTGGTGGAACTGTGAACGCATCCAACCATTCTGGAGAGCAATTTGGAGCTATGCTTAAAAAGTTATCAAACTGTGCATACCCTTTGACCCAGCAGTGTTTCTACTGGGCCTATATTCCAAAGAGATCTTAGAGGAGGGAAAGGGCCCCACATGTGCAAGAATGTTTGTGGCAGCCCTTTTTGTAGTGGCTAGAAACTGGAAACTGAAGGGATGCCCATCAATTGGAGAGTGACTGAATGAATTATGGTATATGAATGTTATGGAATATTATTGTTCTGTAAGAAATGACCAGCAGGACGATTTCAGAGAGGCCTGGAGAGACTTGCATGAACTGATGCTGAGTGAAACGAGCAGAACCAGGAGATCATTATACACAGCAACAACAATACTATATGATGATCAATTCTGATGGATATGGCTCTCTGCAACAAAGAATTGTCTCAAACCAGTTCCAATTGTTCATTGAAGAAAACCATATACACCCAGAGAGGGGGATATGAAATATGGACCACAACGTAACATTTTCATGCTCTCTACTGATGTTTGCTTGCATTGTGTTTCCTTTATCTGGTTTTCTTTTTTTTTCTTGTAGATAGGATTTTTCTTGCACAACTTGTCAAGTATTTCAACATTATTAACATGTAGTGGACTTCCTGCCATCTAGGGGAGAGGAGGGGACTGGGGGTAAAATTTGTAATGGAAAACTTTGTAAAGATCAATGCTGGGGAACTACCCATACATATGTTATGCAAATAAAAATCTTTAATAATAATAAAAAAAAACCCATTTCCTGCTCTAGGGGCTGACAAGTGTTGAATGCAACTTCAGGATGGGTGTGGTTCCAAGGAATCCAATTCTGAAATAAACTGCATTGTTTTGTAACTTTTCAAACCAAAAAAAAAAAAAAAAAAAGATCAATGCTGAGGAACTACTCATACATGTTATACAAATAAAAAGCTTTAATAAAAAAAAGTAATTGTGATTTATAATCCTTAAACTAATACCTTCCTCAACAGACTCATCAATTCTTCTTTGTAGTGTCAATAAATCTATAAAAAAATTGGACAACTCTTTTATAAAGTTAAGTCTGTACATCACAGGGGTTAAATCACTTCCCAATTGTTGTAATTGCATTGTTACTCTACTGACTACTAGTCAACAACCATTTATTACATCCTACACACTGTGCCTATTAAATGAAATATAACTGGCATTTATGTAGCATTTTAAATTTTGCAAACCCCTTATGTAAGTTATTTTTTGAACTTGACTATATCCTTTTGAGGTAATTACCAAAGCCATCATTATTCCTATTTTACAGAGGAAGAAATGAAGCTTTAATAGATTCAGAAGTTAGGAGAATTAGAGCAAGAAGAAGCATCAGAAATCAGCAAGTTCAGATCATAGATTTGGAGAGTTCATACAATACAATGGACTAAGGACTAGAGAGGTTAATTGGTTTCCCAAAGTTCACACAGGTAGAAATCACTAGTCATCAAAAGGCAAAATCATTCCAGGACCTCCAATTCTAGAGCTGGCATTCTTTCACTCCCTTATTTTAGAGATGAGAATACTGAGGCCAAAAAGAGTTAAATGCCTTTTACCCAGATCATATGGGCAGTATGAGGTAATATTGGGATTTAAGCTTAAAACTTTTAAATATAAATCTAAGACCTTTTTTATACTGGAATATACAGTCATGCAAGTTAAATGACTTGAGGGGATCACAAATGTAGTGTTAGAGGTAGGATTTGAACATGAGTCTTCCTGACTTAAATTCCAGTCTACAATTTCTCTTCAGCCCTCCAATTAATGAGAAGAACTGAAGATCTTTTCCTTCCCTTCTAAATACCAGTTCTCATAAATAAAATAAATGGAAAAGGGCTAAGTAATTATTACAATAATAAATTAAGAAATGGGGAAAGACCTTCTGAGCCTAGCTAATCAGTAATATGTTATACAAGACATTCCTTGGATAAGCTTCTTATTTCATGAAATCAACCACTTCCTTTAATAATAAATGAAATGAGTCAAGTGGCTGTACTTGGATCCAATCAGTAAGTATAATATTAGGCCAAATTTATTGATCTAGATATTTGATTCATGATTTTTTAAAATAGGATTTTATTTTTCCATATATATGCAAAGACAGTTTTGCAATACTGTGTGTCCAATTTTTTTCTCCCTATCCCCCTCCCATATTCCTCCCAAGACAGCAAACAATCTGATGTAGGTTAAACATGTGCAATTCTTCTAAAATATTTCCATATTTGTCATGCTGTACAAGAAAAATTAGATCAAATGGGAAAAAAACTTGAAAAAGGGAAAAAATCAAGCAAATAAAAACAACAAAAGAAAGGTAAAAATACTAACAATGATCCACATTCAATCTCCATAGTTCCCTTTCTGGATGCAGATGGCACTTTAAAAAAATGTTAAAAATGTAACACATGCAATTCTTCTACACATATTTCCACAATTACCATGCTGCACAAAAAAATCAGATCAAAAAGGAAAAAATGAGAAAGAAAAAAAGAAAAAGTAAGCAAACAACAACCAAAAAGATGAAAATGCTATGTTGTGATACAAATTCAGTCCCCACAGTCCTCTCTTTGGGTGCAGACAGCTCTCTCCATCGCAAACCTATTGGAATTAGTCTTAATCACTTCACTGTTGAAAAGGGCCATGTCCATCAGAATTGATCAGTAGATGGCACTTTCCATCAAAATCTATTGAAATTGTTTTGGATCACCTCAGTATTGAAAAGAGCCAAGTCCATCACAGTTGATCATCACATAATCTTGTTGTTACTATGTACAATGTTCTCTTGGTTCTGCTCACTTCATTTAGCATCAGTTCGTGTAAGTCTTTCCAGGATTTTTCTGAAATCAGCCTGATACATGACATTTGAGGGGAAAAAAGGTTGTTTTTGTATTCTTATTAGAATAATATTCTATAACTAATATACTTTTGGAATATCTCATTTTACAAATGGATTTTATTTTCTTTATTTTTTTTATTAAAACTTTTTATTTGCAAAACATATGTATGGGTAATTCTTTAACATTAACCCTTACAAAGCTTTCTGTTACAATTTTCCGCCCCCAGTCCCCACACCTCCCCTAGATGGCAGGAAATCCACTACATGTTAATTATATTAAAATACTTGACCAATCGAATATATGTATACATAGTATGGATTTTATTTTCTAGGTGAAATTTTAAGTATATTGGACTTTTTAAACTGTATTATATACAATAATGTAAACTCTAGTTAGATGGCCAGTCTAGTCCACTAATACTTTTAACTCCCAATGTAACTGGAATTGTGTTGATAGTATGAGTCTCAACTTAGGCCATATCAACCGAGTATTACTGTCCCCTAAGGCCGTAGGTCCTTCTGGGCCTTGAGCTGCCCCTAAACTTGGACAGTCTCATTCTTAGCTAGGTAAGGAATGGACTGGGGTAGAGAGCAGCTGCTAGTCAAAGAATTTGATAATGATTGTCCAGTTTCTGTCCAAGTTATTGTAGAAGCCCTGAGAAGTAGGGAAAGAAGGCAGGACTTTAGTCTCTTCAACTCTGGCAGTTGGGTAGGGAAGAAAGGGCCCAAGGATCCTGGGGACCCACAACAAACAAAGGGGAGTTCTGGCTTTCATACAAACCTGTTTTTTGCTATGTTTGTCCCTCTTGTCTTGTTGGTAATTCAGTCTATCCCAAAGGTATTGTTTCCCCTCCCCCCCTTTTTATTTTATCCCAATAGCACATTTTCCTGTATAAGGGTCCCTGAGATACTGTCTGTTTCATAATTGTAACCTGTGGTTGTAATGAACATTTTCTAAAAGAGAATTTATAATTTATTTATATTTATATAATATATAAATATATATTTATGATATATTCCATATAATATATATAATATATAATTATCACATTTATAAAAGTTAAAAGGTTTCCATTTGTCAAATGAAACATTTGGGTTACTTTTCTGTTTCCTCTAGACTACAATCCTAGTCAGTGAATTGGACCAATTCTTATGTTAGTAAATGGTGGAAAGAATAGATTTCTTTGGATTCATTAAAAAAGTTTCAATATAACACAAAATTGAGAACTTTTAACTGTGTGAATTTAATAAGATTTTGATGGAATGTCAGCAAGAGATAAGGTACTTTGAACATACTATTCTGCTCTCAGATAAATTAGAAATTCTCAAACAGTGGGAAATGTTGTTATTATTTGATGAGTATAATTAAACTCAGAGTAAGCTGGGAATACATTGTACAGAAAGCTCCCAATTGTTAAATATATTTTTACAAAGTCCAAACTTAATAATGTCATTTTAAAACTAATTATTTACAAGCTTAGATTTTTTGGCCATCCAAAAATCATATACATGTTAATTTTTAATCTCAAAAATTAAAATGATTAAATGAATTCATTCATTTTTCATGATACTGTTTTCTTCTAGGTTTTACCTCCACATTTTTATACAAGATTACCATCTACTAGTCCCTTCTGATCTATATCTCTTAAAATCCTTATCTTCTTTCAGGTGCCAATTCCTCCAAAACATTTTCTCTGATACCTCACAATAATTAGTGTTCTTTTCCTCTTCTAATTACATTACATTCTAAGTATTTATTTATCTAATTATATATACATTCACTCTTCTAACCACAAAAGAATGTAATTTGAAGGATACTAAATTTTTCATAAAAGCCTTCTATATCCTCATCTTCAGCCAGAGAAGTTAGTATATTTACTTTTAGGGTCTCTTTGCACATGGTATATGTGGAACAGGTAGAAAGTCAATATGCCTAAACTGTAGAGTACATGAAGAGTAGTGTATAAAAATCCTGGAAAAGTAAAATGGAGCCCAGTTATGAAAAGCTTTCAATGACAAATAGTGGAGTTTTACTAGATTGTAAGCTCCTTGAGAGCCATCTGCACCTAGAGAGAGAGGACTGTGGGAACTGAGTGTGGATTGCAACATATTTTCACTTTTTTATTGTTGTTTGCTTGCATTTTGCTTTCCTTCTCATTTTTTCCTTTTTGATCTGCTTTTTCTTGTTCAGCATAATTGTGGAAATATGTATAGAAGAGCTGCACATGTTCAACATATTTTGGATTACTTGCCATCTGGGGAAGGGGTTGTGGGAGGGAGAAAAAAAATTTGGAATACAATGTTTTAAAAGGATGAATGTTGAAAATTAGCTATGCATATGTTTTGAAAATAAAAAGCTTTAAAAAAGGATTATAAGCTCCTTGAAGGCAGGCAGTCTTTTCTTCTTTTTAAAAAAAATTAATTTTACTTCCAGTGCTTAGCACAGTGCCTGTAATATAGTAGGTACTTGATAAATGTGTTTTTGGATTGGATTGATTCTGGAGATAATAGATAGGTGACTACTGGAGCTTATGGACCATATGTTTGTTGAAGGAAGGAATACAGACTTTATGTTTATGTTAAAAAGATGACTGAGAAAATATAACTAACTAGTGACCTATGTTTTATTTCTCATCTTTATGTATATGTCAGGGACATCCTCAATGAAGTTGCTAGAAGGAAATAGGCTTTCACAAATGAAATATCTGATGGTAGATCACATCTTTATAGCCATATAACTGACTGAAAAGAATAAAGAACATAGGATTCCACTGCTCTTATTAACTACCAGAAAATAAAATTAATTCACAGAGAAAGATACTGTCTTTTAATGTCTTTCAACAATTCTGTTTCCATGTAAAACTCCTACAAGAATCCTTGAATATCAGATAACTTTTTTCCACTAATTATGAACATCAAGTGAGATATATAATAACCACACACATTTGCTAGTGTCATATATGATGTCTAATGTCTAAATAATGAAGTGAGATTCTCAATGAAGTAAGATTCTCTATAGATGGTAATAACCTTCTGATACTTCAGTGTATATATGACATTGTGTTGACTGCATCAAGCCCCAGAACACTGTAGAGCCTCCTAAATGAGAGCTGTAATATTAAAAAATTTTTTTAAGAGTTTGACTTAACTACCCACACAGGAGACAACATGTGGATAAGAATGTCTATTGTCAAGATTGTGACAAGCAGCTGAATGGACAATTTACAAAACTGGTTAATTAATACAGATATCTTAGGCAACACCATGTATGAATAACATACTGAGTCTAGAGCTGAATGGGAAAGTGAATTAGATTGACTTGGGAAATTTCACAGGGTTTTTAATAAAACTTAAGTTACTCTCTTAAACAATTAAGACTCATTTTTTGATCATCATGTGATACTATATGACTTCAAGTTATAGAATACCACAGTCTTTGATGAATTAAAATTATAGGTCATACAAAACGCAGAGCTGCACATGATCAGAATAAGTATGTTATAAGATACTATTAATAAATAATAGTGGCCTAAAGGATAAAATTTAAGAGGTATACATACAACCAGAAAACGAGTAGGAACTTCAAAATGTCTAATAGGCATCTGGTGATGTCAGAAAAAATATGAGAAGGCAGGGCTGAGTTATGATCTGCAAAGAATACCCACATCAATGAGATCACAAATTTATCAATATAGCCAACTATTCCTACTTATATCATAGTATTTGGACATAGAAAATGAACATTTAGATGCTATGAAGTTTTCTTATAAGTTTCAAAACATTTGGATGGATCTTGTGCTATTCTTAAGTCTTGTTGTGTATGACTTTTCATGACCACATTTAGGGTTTTCTTGGCAAAGATACTGGATTAGTCTTCCATTTACTTCTCCAGCTCATTTTACAGATGAGGTTTAAATGACTTGCTCAAGATCACATAGCTTCTAAAGTGCCTGAGGCCAAATTTGAACTCAAATTTTCCTGACTAAGCCAGGCTGGTGTTCTCTTCACTGTACTATCTAGATGCTGGATTGTGAGGTGTATGGATGACCAAACTAATGAATTACCTAAATTATCTTGCATATTCCAAATAATAGCTCATTGGCATATTTTTAATTAGAACATACACATTGCTATTGTCTCATTTATATTATACTTATATAATAACTGCATTGTTTTTATGAATCCACATCTTCTCTAAATGATGAGTGGTGGTCTGTATTTCATTGTACTCAAAATAGGTTGTTAAAATGGAAGAGTTACCACACTTGACAATAAGGACATAAAAGGTTTAGAGATGGAAAGATGTGACTAAGTGGATTAAGTAAAACCTCTATTGCTTACAACATGCCATCATACAATTGATTGTGTGCAATGTTGTACTATTTTCTAGTTCTTTAACCAGACAGAGATTCAATAAGCACCTAACATATGAAAGGCAATGAATGGGCTAGGCACTAGAAATAGAAAGGAAACAATCAGAATCTCTGCCCAATAATTAGAATCTCATTGGTGAGATACATGTACATCAATTTATATAATAGAAGGGGGGGAGAGACAGACAGAGACAGAAAGATCAAGACAAAGAGACAAACTGATGAGACAGAGAGAGATCAAGAGAGAGAGAAACAGAGAAAAAGAGAGACAGAGAAAGCCAGAAGCATACATAGAAAGACAGAGAGAAAGAGAGAGAGAGAGAGAGAGAGAGAGAGAGAGAGAGAGAGAGAGAGACTATGAACATGTACAATCAGAGATACAGGGAAAACTCCATGGAGAAATTGGTACCCAAGCAGAACCTTTGAGGTAAACAAAGATTTTAAAAGATTGAGATGAAGTAGGAGTGCTATATTGGCATAGACAATAATTTGTGTGAATTAACAGAGGGGAAAATTGGAATTTTGAATTTGGGAAACAGTTTGGCTGGAACTTATAGTGCACAAAGGGGAGTAATGTGAAATAAAACCAGAAATAAGGTTGGAGTCAGATTGTGGAAGCCAGCCTGAAATGCTAGGCAGAGGAGTTCTATTCTCATTTAAGATACACCAGGGAGCTAATGAGGATTTTTAGTAGGAAAGTGACAAGCTGAGTAAGAGCTATAATTTAGGAAAATTGTTTGGTTAGCTAGTGTGGAGGGTGAATTAGAAAACGAGAGAGATGTGGAAAGGAAAGACCAATTATATTTCACCCAAAATAAAGACAAGATAATAACATTTTAAAAAATATTAAAACAAGCTTAAGTTTAAGGTACAGAAATATAGGAAGACATAGGAAAAACAAGAAAATTAGAGGCAAGTGATTATTTTATCATAACATTTGTGACAGTGAAGAAGAGGTAGCAAGGCATAATCTGATATGCATTCTCCATTTTGGAAAAGCAGATTTCTAAGTGTTGGAAGAATCAAATGGTCTAGTATTCTTAATTGGTAATTAATCCAAATGGAAAGGAAAAACCCCAAAAATACATCTGAAGGATTTTTAGTAAATTGAATGAGTCCTTTTTTAAAAGAACTATATAAATCTTATTTCAAAAAAAATTTAGTTTATTTCAACAACTAAATAGTGAATTACCTTCTACTTAAAAACAAAACAACAAACAAAATTCAGTGTAGTTCTGAGCACAGGGTTAAAAAACACCTGTATATGTAGTAGTACTAGAATTAAGGAATTCAAATACTGCCTTAGACATTTACCAGCAGTGTGAGCCTGGACAATTTAACCTTATTCTCAGTTTCCTTATCTGTAAAATAAGGAATAGTTGTACCTACAATTACAGGGTTATGGTGAGGATATAATGAGATAATTTGTGTAAAGTGCCTTGCAAATCTGAAAGTACTATGCAAATTCTAGTCATTATTTTTATTGATAATAAAAGTGCTGGTAATTTCAGTCCCCAGTTCTAAGACTTTTGAAGGTTATCTGCCCAAGCCACATAACCACAGTTATGCAGGCAATTCAGGCTTCAGAATCTATTATTGTCTCACTATCTAAGTAATTCTGACTTTATCTCTGTGTTTCTGTGGAAAAATAACTTAAATTTTCAGCAATTGAGTTGTTCTATGAAAAAGATATGATGATGGTAGCATATTTTAAAAGATAATCTCTGATGAAAAACAAGTGCTGAATATGTAGCTGTTAGTAGAAAATTAGATCTCTTATAATGCTAACACATTTAAGTGTTGAAAATTAATGATATGAAAATAAAACAGAGATTTAAGTATATTTTTAATATTCTGATAATAGGAGAAAATAATATAAATTTGTGATTCCATATTTGTCACCTTTGAGCTGAAAATTTTATCACATAGAAATAAATCAGTGATGAAAAAATATCAGCAATATTTTAAGGCTCAGCTATTAAGAAGCTTAATATAAACTCAAAGTGTTGCTCAAAGTGAGAATTTTTTTTATTGATTGTTGATATAATTATAGAGTGAATTCAATGTTTATATATATAGATGTAGATTTATGTCTCATATTATGAGACATAGATTATGATTTAATTGTGTATAGAAAGTTTCTAGACAGAATATGACTTAATAATGACTCAAATATGTTAATACACATTAGTAGTTCCACTGTGATTCTACAAAGATAATCAGATCCCTTAAATGTCACTGTTTTCTGAAGTCACATATGAGGTCACACAGTTTAAATGACTCATCAATCCAATTCAATTGATTTAAATAACTGGTACAAAAAACACACAGATGCCTAAATGCAACTTTTCAGGATGCTTTTGACTTTTGTAAGCTAAGCACTGCAGCTTTTTTTCATTATTTTAGGTATCTTTGTCAATTTCAATGAAGAAGAAATATAGACATATGGCAGAGCTGCCATTCAGTATGGCTCTTTTATCATTCAGGGTGTTCGTTTTCCCCAGGTATTAGTGTAAAGAAAGGGAAAATGACTCCAGATTTTAACAAAGCCTGTTCTAGAAAGATATGACAACAGCATTACAGAATATAAGGTGCTGACAGATTTCCTGTAAAAGTGAAAATATCAGAAGTTACATGAAATGAGGAGAATTTTTTCTCCAGATAATAGCTGCTAGGTTGCTGTGCTATAGTGGTGTTACTTCTTCCTGCTTCCTTTTGGAACTAAAATAATAGCTGTTTTACAGCTCTCCTTGCTTAAAATTGTTTCTCAAGTGAACAATGCTGTTCAAACTCTCTGTTATGGCTCACAATAAAAAGTTAAGAAAGAATTCATTTTAAAAGATGTTTTTTCTTTATGCAAAATGAGAAAAAAATTAGTGTAGGATTAGACAAGTGTGACTCAAAGATATGCAAATACCTAAATGGAAGACTGGACCTGTCAAAGTGTATGCATACTAGTTTCTATATTTCTATTATATCCCCAGACCTTAAGGTTCACAACAGAAAAGAGCAAAAGAATAAATTTAAGATTATTACCTAGGCTGCCTCCACCTTATAAATGCCAGATTGCACAAGTGGAAATACTCTCTCTTGGTCACTACTGACATGAAAACATACTTTAGAAGTGAAGCCTAAAAACCCCTTCTCAGAATGTTTTTAACTACATAAAAGAAAAACATATAGGAGTGCAAAGGAAACCAATTATACTGAAATACAATTCTCTTAGCCCTACAGTTTCTCCATGTATCAGCTGCAGTTGACTACCATCTTCTCCTGGATGCTCTCTCTTTGATTCTTCATAACACTACTAATTTCTGGTATTATTTTTGCCTGTCTGACCATCCTTCAATTTCCTTTGTGGGATTATCAATCCACATGTTGTCCCCCAAATTGTGGGTATTCCTTGAGGTTCTGATTCAGATCCTCTTCTCTTTTTTTCTCTATAATCTCTTGGTAACCTCAGCTTTCATAAATTCAACTATCATCTTTATAGAGAGGACTTCCAGATTTACTTATCTAGCTCCAATTTCTCTTCTGAGATCCAGTCCATCATCAATTGCCTATTGGACATTTCAAAATGGATATCCAAAATGAAGCTTATCATTCTTTCCACTACAAATTTCCCTATTTCTGTCAAAGGCACAAATATTTTCCCCAATATGTCTCATGACTGGCATTATTCTCAATTTCTCACTTTCCCTCACACCTCATATCCAAGAAGTTGATAAGTTTTGCCGTTTATAACTTCATAACTTCTCTCACATCTGACTTCTTTGCATTCACTCTTAGATACCACTTTAGTTCAGGAACTCACCACCTTTCACTAGATTATCACAACAGCTTCCTAATTAGTTTCTTGAATCATGTAGCGTCCATTCAAGACAATGATGACAAAGTAATATTCCTTAAGCATAACTATGACCATATAACTTCCATAATTTAATCAACTCCATAGCTTCAACTTGTCTTTCTATGCATGGCATGTGCTCAAGGTGATTTATCACCCAAGTTGTCTTTTAGGGGCTCTCTCCAAATTAGTAATATCTTTCCTAAAATATGGAAATGGACAGGTGGATGCCAAAGAAAATGTGCCTGTTTCACATTTTCCTCTTTAAGGGCTGTGACACTGTGACCTAGAAAAAAAGAGATAAAATCCTTCCATTCCTTTTTTTCTCCTGTATTACATAATTCCCTGATCCCAGGACCCAAAATTTAGCAAGAGTACTCTTAATTTAATGAGCTTAGGAACCTATCATTTGTAACACTTTTTATAGGAAAGTGAACAGGGAGTCTCACACAACACTGTGTAATGAACTTTTAGACACAACTTGTTTGTTAATTGAGAACTGCTCCTTTGTTAAGAGATAAGTGATGCCTTTCTCCTCAGATTTCTTAGTCCTGTACTTGAACTCTGCATCTCCCCCTTGCCCTCACCAGATCATAAGCTCTTTGAAAATAATGTGTAGAATATAATAAACTATGATAGAATCTTGCATAAAGCAGGCACTTAATACTGAATGGATGAATAATATCAATGTTATTTCTTCCATGAGGAAAAAAAAAAACAGGTTAATCTAAATACAGGTTCCTTCTGTGCTCACAACTATTTGAAATGGACAACTGAAAACATTTCACGTAACACTTCTTTTTCTAAATCAATTCAAATCACCACTATTTTTCTCTTATTTTAGTCTTCATTCCTCTTTCCTTGGAAACTTTTCATTTGTTAATTGTTTTTCTGTTCTTCACTTGGTATTTTCCATTTTATTTGGGACACTTCCGACTCTTATTATTATTTATTCAATTAAGAGTCTGAGGCAACTAGATGACAGTGGATAGAGCACTGGCCCTGAGTTCAAATCTAGCCTCAGACACAACACACTACCTGTGTGGTCCTGGACAAGTCATTTAACTCCAATTGCCTTGTTAAAAAAAAAAAAAAGAATATCAGAGAAATGTCACTATATCCATTCTTATCAATCAGTAGTCAGGGAATGGATTAAAAAATTGAAAGCTTGTTTCTTTATCACTAGAAGAAAGAATCTAGAATAAAAAAATTCAGTATTGTATTTTTTCTACAATATTGAATTTTTGTTTTATTGGTTTCAGATTCTTTCTTCTAGTGATATTCATAGGAACTGGTCTTTCTATAATTTCTGCATTGATATTCTTTTTCTCCTTTCAGTTTATATGCCACCTTCTCCAAGAAACCTCTGCCTCCTCTCTCTTTCCTTTAGAATAGATATATGTCTGCTTGAATAGCTTAGGGTACTGTTTGACATCTCCTCTACTCTTAATAATATTCTAACTTATATGATCATTATTTGAGCATGCCTCATCTCTAAATTAGCATGGAAGCTCTTTGACAACAGTCAGTCAATAAGCATTTACTAAGCACTTATTATGTAACAGCCACAATCCTAAGCATCAATTTTTTTTTGTGTGTGTGGGTTCTGAACAAAATAGACAATTAATACATACTTATGGAACTTAAGTGGATATGATCATCAATTAAGACTATAGATGAGATTACACACTATTATGTTTTTTTCTTTTAAAAATTTTCAATTTATAGAACAAAATTTCCATAAACAAGAGGGTAAAGTAGAAATAGAAAAAAATCCGCTGTTCATCATTTGAAAGAGATCCCAGGAGGAAAACTGAAAGGAATGTCATAGCTAAGTTTCAAAACTCCTAGATTGAAGAAAAAAATATTGCAAGCAACAAGAAAAAAAAATTAACTACTGCAGCAATGCAGTCAGGGTTTCACAAGATTTAGAAGGTCTTTTGAAGAGCAAAAGCAATGGGGTTGCACCCAACAATAACTTATCCAGCAAAGTTGAGTGTAACCCTGAATGGAAAAAAGTGAAAGACTTTCAGTACAAAAACACCCCCCCAAAAAATTTCGTGTATCATTGAATGCCCACCTTCTTCCCTGAAATATAATGCTCAATTTAGCTGGATAGTTTCTTCTTGGTTGTAACCCTGGTTTCTTTGCCTTTCAGAATATCAGATTCCAGGCCCTTTGATCCTTTAAGGTGGAAGTTGCTAGGTCCTAGGTAATTCTGATTGTGGTTCCTCTGTATTTGAATTGTTTCTTTCTGGCTGCCTGAAATATTTTTTCCTTTATCCAATAATTCTGAAATTTAGCTACTATAGTCCTTGGACTTTTCATTTTGGGGTCTCTTTCAGGGGGTGATCAGTGAATTCTTTCAATGGCTATTTTATCTTCTGGTTCTAGGTTATTAGGGCAGTTTTCTTTGATGATTTCCTGAAAGATGATGTCTAAGCTCTTTTTTCCATCATGGCTTTCAGGAAGTCCAATAATCCTTAGATTGTCTCTTCTGGATCTATTTTCCAGGCCAGTGGTTTTTCTTAGCAGATATTTCATAATTTCTTCAATTTTTTTTTCATTTTTTTGCTTTTGTTTGACTGATTCTTGGTCTTATTGAGTCATTCACTTCCATTTGTTCAATTCTAATTTTTAGTGTATTATTTTCTTCAGTTACCTTATTTAACTCCTTTTGTATTTGGCCAATTGAATTATTTTGTTCATTGCATTTTTTTCCATTTTACAAATTCTGTTTTTCAATGAATTGATATCTTTTTCATATTTATTTTGTAAGGAATTATATGTTTTTCCCATTTCATCCAATCTATTTTTAAGGAGTTTTCTTCAGGTAATTTCTGTTTTTCCTTTTCCATTCCTTCTTGCACTGATCTCAATTCATTTCCCCATTTTTCTTCTAACTCTTTTGAGATTCTTTATGCAATCTTTCAAGAAAGCCTTGTGAAAGGGGGACCAGCTCATGTCTCCCTTTGTGGCTTCCTCTGGAGTTGCTTTAACCTTATGAACCTCAGGATCTGAGGTCTGTTCTTCTCTCTCTCCATAAAAGCTGTCTATGGTGAGAGTTTTTTTGTTTTTTATTCTTTTTTTTTTTTTTAAAAGCTTGAGATCTATTTAAAGCAGAGGGCAGCTGCTTTAATTTGCCCTGGGGCAGTGCGGCTGATTGACTTTTGGGGCTGGGCTATTAAGGGCTGGGTCCAGGGTTCTTGATGGTTTACAATCTACCTTTTACAAAAGGCAGATCTGCCAAAGCACCTGCTTGCCACCAGGCCAGAGTGGCCCAAGAGGCTCACAGAAACTTCCCAGGTGCTTAGAATCTGCCACGCTGAGTCCCAGTGTCCTGTCCCTGGGAGCTGCTGTTTGAGCTCGGCAAACTGTCCCCCTGCCCGACTGAAACAGACCTGCTCCGAAGCTCTTCCAAGGTAACTCCTGCTGGGAACGTGTTGTGCTCCAAGTATGGGCGCTTTCACTTCAGAACCAGTTCAGAGGCTTAATCTCAGAGAAGGTCAGAGGAGCTCACAGAGAGTCTGCCATCTTGGCTCCACCCCCTCTATGAGCTGTTTCCTAGTCCAATGTCTCCAGGAGAAGGCTGATAGGATTAACATTCTCCAGTTCTGAATATAGCTCCTCCACCCAACTAGATTAGATTTCTAATCCGAGGTGAAATTTCTTTCTGTTCAACCTTGAGTGAAGGATAAACTCACTGAATAGATAGTCTAAGGTTGAGGGGTAAAGAACTTTAGTTATGTTGTTTCTTTCAAGTGTATGAGGCAATTGAGTGAAAAGATAACTAATAGTGAAAAGTCACTATTAATATATGTCCACTGAAGTGAATTATGCATCTATTTCTGTTTTCACTGGCATCAAAATCAGCAGGCTTTGAGATCTGCAGTCTAGCTGAGGGGAGGGATATGTGTGACTGTGTGTGTGTGTGTGTGTGTGTGTGAAAGAGAGACACAGAGATAAAGAGAGACAGAAACAGTGACAGAGACAGAGAGAGACAAAGACACAGAGAGAGAGACAGAGACAGACATAAAGAGATACAGAGACACACAAAGATGGAGAGAGAGAGAGAGACAGACAGAGACACAGACAGAAACAGAGACACACAAAGATAAAGAGACAGAGAGAGACAGAGAGACAGAGAGAGACACAGACAGAAACAGAGACAGAGACTCACAAAGACAAAGAGAGACAGAGAGAGACAAAGGCAGAGAGGGGGAGACAAAGACAGACAGAGAAAAAAATCAATCTAGTAAGGCTCCAAAAACTAAATATAAAGTGGATAAATGAATGATGAGATAAGGTTAACAGAAGACTACTGTGTCTACAGAAATGCAGGCTTCATGGCAAAAAGTCACGTTTCTTGCTTCTGAGAAGTAAGGATGGCTAACTCACAATAGACTGTTTTTAAATCACTATGACTGTATTAATTTATACACTAAATCCTTCTCAATTAAGACTGGCATTTCAAATATGGCAATCAGAAACACCCCCATAAATACCAACATAAACTGGTTCTAAATTTCCTTAATATTTAGAAATTTTTTATCACTATAATCAGGGATGAGGAAAAACCCTCACTTTTGATTAATCTGTTAAATATTTGTCTTCTTATAGTTCAGTAATTTCAAATACAACACACATTTGTTAAACAAGTACAATTGGCAGTTTCCTAAAATAGGTCCTTGAGCAGCATTAAAAAGATTAGATAGACCACAGCTTTTGTTCTCATGGAGTTTATATAATCTACTAGGTAGATATGACTCTTCTACAAATATAACAAAATAATACAGGAATTTGTTAATTTGAGCTGCAGAGCCTTTGAAAAGTCTCATTACTGACTCAGAAAAGGCTTCCCAGAGGAGGCTCCATTTGAGATGAGTTCTGTTGGACAGGGAGAAATTCAGTGAGTGAAATGCAAAGGAAGGACAAACTTTTCAGAATTAGGAAACATTGTAAGTGAAAAGACAGGGTTTCTAAAGTTCATTATCATGTTTTAAACATTAGTTGTGTGATCCTGGGCAAATCACTTAAACTGGGCATCTACCCTTTCAGCTGCTAAATGAGGTTATGCTGATATCATAAAGACAATTACTGAAGTAGGAAGGAGTGAAGGTGCTTTTGGAAAAATTCAATAAACTTAGTTTTGGATATAATGAGTTAAAGACTGAGACATCCAAGTGGAAATGCCCTTAAGATAATTATGAATATAGATCCAGAGCTCAGTGAAGAGGTTGTGTGTGAGATATAGACTTGGAAGGCATCTTGGTATGTCATTTGAAAGGTTAGCTTAAAAGTCAGCTAGTCCAATTCCCTCATTTTACAAATTGCTGAACTGAGGACTTAATTGGCCAAAAAAAATTTAGATAGTAAGAGGCTGTGGCAACATTGAAAGCCTTGTTTCCTGATTCCAATTCCAGGAGCTCTTTCCATTGCCACAAGGTGATAATGGGATAATTCAAGGAGACAGTTCAGAGAGGAGGAAGAAGAGAGAAAAAAGAGACAGGGACAGAAACGCAGACACACTGAGAGAGACAGACACTGAGATACACAGGGAGACAAGCAGAGAAGATAGACACAGACCAAAAAAGAGAGTCAGAGAGCCAGAAAAAGTCAAAGACAGGGAGATAGTGAAAATCAGAGAGAGTTCTTTTTTGAAATATTACTTTATTTTTCCAAATACATATAAAGATAATTTTCAACATTCATTTTTGTAAAGCTTTGTGTTCCAAATGTTTCTCCTTCCCTTCCTTTATTCCCTCCCCAAGGTAGCAAGCAATCTCATATAAGTTAAATATTGGCAATTTTAAAAAATATATTTCCATATTTGTCATGCTGTGCAAAAATCCTAAATATTCAATCAAAATGTCCCATCATTTTGTGAACTTTCCTAGTTTCACATAAGTCTTACTGGGGAAGCTATTCAGAGGTATAAAAGGGAACCAGCTGTATTATGTGATTTCAGGGCCTTGGGGAAACTCCTATTCTCAAATATTAAGGAAACTTTTTTTCTTTTTTTTGTTTAGGTTGATTGAAATCCCCTGAATAGGTAATAGTTTTTTATTTCCCAATTAGAAATAAAATCTCAAAAATGGAAATCCCCTTGAAATAACATAGTGATAAGCTTATAGCATTCATAATGGAAGGGAAAGTGATTGAACCTTCTCTAATAAACAATTTGATTTTTTTTTTTTTTTGAGAGTGAAGTCTTAAGGGCCCAAGGACACTAAATGATATAAAAGGAAGGCAGAGAAGATTCAGGGGGGTGAAAAAAAAAAGCTGAAAAAACAGACCACAGGAGCGAAAGACAAGTTCTGAAGTTTACCCAGAACTTGTCTAGTCTATTAGGCAAACCATAGGATCAGTTTCTTAAACATTTTATCCATTTTTTAAGTTGACATAACATCAAAATATCAATTCTGAAAATCAAATATTATTTTTTTTTTATTTTATAATTCAAGATGGGCAAACTCTTATAGAATCTTATGTCCAAGAAATATTTTGTATGGTTTATAATTTAGTACTTTGGAAGTATGCAAGAAAGGATCCTAAACTGACATGATACCTTAAGGAGGCAATCTATATTTATTTTGGACATTAAATACTTGATTTTCCAGGAAAGCTCTATTCAAAGCAAATGAATCAGTATTACTAATAGCACTAGCTCTCCCCTAAAAAGCACAGACAGAAATTTATTGTTTTCCTTGTTAACATATGATATGATAGTTAAAGAAGTTACTTAGACATCATTAAGTGGATGAAAAATGTTTCATTGTAGTTAAATAACAGGAAGCCACTGGTAAGAGCCTCAGAGATTTTTAATAATACGAGTCTTACATTAGTCATTTCAGGATTTTAAATGCCACAAAATGCTCAATATCCTGTCTCTCAAAGTACAACTGTTAACTGTTCCCCCTTCACTTTCATTTTTAATAAAAAAAATTTCCTTTAAGGGCAAATACCAAGGTGAAATATGCAAATACATATATATATGTACATATAAAAGACACATAATTTATTGATTATAGAGATCTTAAGTATTATTAGTCTTAGTTTTATAAATACTGCTACTAATAGTTTTAGAAACATTAACATAGCCATGAATTGTTTACCAAAACATAAATAATTTATAGATTTTATTATTAATTCTTATTTAGTTCTATTCTATTGATTATTCTATTAATAGGATTTTTAATTCTTAATATTATTAAAGAAATTGCTACTAAAAAGTTTATTAGCAATAATACAGAATGGATTATAATGTTTATCAAAATATTATAGCCTTGCCCCATATTCACATTTGCTAGAGAATTTTCAGATGTAAAATTGAGTATTTTTAGTGAGAAGGGAAGAAAACTCCTAAATAAAAACTGGTGCATTTAAAATGAGGGTGTTTTCAATGAGATCCATTCAATCCTTTCTTATTTTGCTTACTTGTGAATCCATTAATCAGAAACTAGAAAGCACTCATATGACTTTAATTAAGAAAAAATACAAGGATGAAAATAACACAAATTGTCTGTCATTTGTTATCCTCAATTCTAAAACACAGCTTTATAAACTATGAATTGTCAAATCCAGTGAGAGAATGATGAAGTTCAGAAAAAGAGTAAAAAATTGCATTATATAAAATTCATTTGTAGCAGATTTATATAAGCAGTCATTGTTAAACATCTGTACCAGTTCTGCAAAAAAAAAAAATGTAAACAAGGCTTTGGATAATTTATATCTGAAATAAGGCAAGCTGTTTGGTAAGGATACAAGACCCGATGGGGCCATTTGCATAGGTTTTTTTTTTTTTTAACCTGGCTGGTTATTAAAAATGAAAACTGGATATTTACACAAGTTATATATAAGCACACACACACATACATATAATTTGTTATGTAAAATGTGGTTAATGGCAGACAGTATTTCAGCTCATTAAATAAATGAACACATAATCAGATATTACTTAGTTATAAATTATACAAGTAGGCATAATGATGTGGCTAAGATTAAGCACAATTAGCTCTAAAATGTGGATTGATGAAGGAGTTAACATAACTGAAATAAAAATCAAAGACAAAATTAGAAAATATATGTGACAATACATGTACTGAGATAGTCATTACTAGAGACCAATAAATTCTATGACACTAACAAGTTAATTGATTTGTAAAGAAGCCAGCAAATAAATGCAAAAGGATTTCTACTGAAGAGAGCTATAAAAGTGTTTGACTAAGTGGAGTTCTAAAGAAAAACCTCAAAAGCTGCTGAATTTACTTTGTTCAATACTCAAGTTTCCAGACTGTACCTCCCTTATTCACATGTGATAAAACTCTCATTGGGGTCCAAATCTTGTAAAGGATGTGAAACTGATGTGTGCTGATGCCTAATGGGAGGAGATAAAAGGTAGCTGAGTATGGGGAGTGAAAAGCAGATTCAGGCCACTTTTTTTCAGGTGAAAAAAACCCATTAAGCTTTAGCTCTATTATTGAAAGTTTATAGTTTAATACCTTTCTTAGGCAGTGTATGTATAATTGAGTTTGAGAATATTTTTATCTGGCGACAACATGAACACATTAATTATTATTACTTATTATATTATTATTATATTAATTATAAACAATAATTAAATTATCTCAGGTAAAATGATTTAGAATAGGAAGGATTTTATATATTAACAATACAATGTCTAAATTTTACAGATGAGGAAACTGAGGTCTCGAGATGAGAAATTGACTTGCCCAAAGTTACATATGTAGAAGGCAGCAGAAATAGTATTTTAATCCCAGTTCTTTGACTTCCCAATTGAGTTTTCTATATCTTATATATACACCATGATGAAACACAAGATTCTGAGAGAGTGGTTTGGAATCTTGTGCTTCATCATACTATATATTTTAGTATATATATATGTATATATATATATATATGAATATATATGAAGTATAGTCACTTTAATCTTTTTCATGCCAAAATTGTATTGGCATAAGTACATGATATAACATGACAGTGACTTTCATTTAAATCCTTCATGGTTAACAAAGCCAGATTTTGTCTACTGAAAAGGATTATTGTATTATTATTTGTGAGATAAGGCAGCTACGTAGCACAACAGAGCATTGGAACTGTAATCAGCAAGATTCATATTCTTGAGTTCAAATTGGACCTCTGACACTTACTAGCTGTGTGACTCTGTCCAAGTCAATTAATTCTGTTAGCTTAAGTTTCCTTATCTGTGAAATGAACTGGAAAAGGAAATAGCAAACACTCTAATATCTTTGCCAAGAAAGCAACTGAAATGACTGAACAACAATATATGTGAGGTATTAGACTTTACCCAAATATCAGCCTTTAAATCTATTATTTGTAGGGGTTTTGAAATATTAATGATAATATTTACAGAATATCGTAACAATTTATAAAGCATTTTTCCCAAACTCTGGAATTTAGGTTTTACAATAATACTTCCATTTCACAGATAAAGAAATAAGTTCAGAGGATTAAAGTGATTTGTGTCCAAAGTTAATTGGTTAGTAAGTGGAAGTCAATATTCAAAACTAAGTTTTCTGGCTTCAAGTTAAGTGGTTAAAGTCCAAAGCAAAACTCTTAAGCTTGTTATTTGAATTTTCAGAGATGGCATGTAAAATTTTAGAAATGGGCTTAATTTTTCACATGAATTAATTTAAGAAGTAGTAAATAAAAATATGGATGACAAGATGGATTTATATTGAGAGACTGAATGAATTTATACACTGAGACCCACTAACATTTAAGTTATAAAAAGAAGCCCCAATTCAGGAATAGATCCCCTGTGAGGTATTTGTCACCTGGACAAAAAACAAACCAGATGAGAAGATGCAGAGGTTTTATATCTTGGATGTATGGTCATCAATGGCATTATAGAGCATTCAAAGTATCAAAATGTCAGTTTTTACCTTATTAGATTTCTCAGATGTTAGTTCTCGCTTTCCTACGTGGTTTCCCATCTTGAATCAGTTAGTCAAAAGCTGTAAGAAAAACAAAAAAAAGCTTTAGTTTAAAAAACTTGTAGTGTGGAGCAAAAAATAGGGATAAAACTTATATTCATAAATTATGATAATACAGAACCATGTCTATATATGCACAGATATATGGCATATGGAATAGAGTTCCAGTCTTGGAGTCAGAAAGCTCTGAGTTCAAATTTAGCCTCAAACACTTAATAGCTGTATGACCACAGCAAGAAACAACCTCTGGGGCAGCTAGGTGGCGCAGTGGATAGAGCACCAGCCCTGAAGTCAGGAGGACCTGAGTTCAAATCAGACCTCAAACACTTAACATTCCCTAGCTGTGTGACTCTGGGCAAGTCACTTAACCCCAATTGCCTCAGCAAAAAGAAAACAAAAAAAAGGCAAAAAAGAAACCACCTCTGTTTCTTTGTTTCTGAACTATAAAATAAAGATAGTAATAGCACCAACCCCCCAGGACTGTTGTGAAGACAAAATTATTAAGATAAAAAATAAGTTGTGAAGATAAAAGCATAGCAGGCACCATAGAAATGCTAGCTATTGTTTTTTACTATTATTATATCCATCTCCATGCATGTATATATATATATATATGCATATATAGCTGTTCAGTCAAAAAAGCATGTCTTAATGTTTACTTCATACCACAAAGTATTAAGAGATATGGATACAAAGAAAGGCAAAATAAAACAAAACAAACCCCAATTCCTGTCCTCAAGGAGTATGCATTCTAATAGAGAAAACAACATAAGTACTAGGTATGAACAAGTTATATATAGAGTCAATGAAAGATAATCTAACATAGCAGGCATTTAACCACTAAAACACAGACACAGACACAGACACACCATTTTGGTAAAATATAACTATTCTCTGCACATCTTTAAATAATCCAATTAAATACAGTATTCAGTCTTGGTTAAATAAGAACTAACAATATCATAGTTGTAATTGTCTTTTTTTAAAAAAAATCATGAACTAATTGATTTTCCATATTGAATTGTCATGAAAAATTCTGTCCTTGAGCCAATTAAAAATATTTTCAGGTGAAAATAATGGAATATAATGTTGCTTTTTTTGTAAAGTCTGTAGATTTCATCTAACCTCTAAAATATATATATAATTTGGGTCTCCAAATATTACAATGTGGTTAGATAAAAAACTTTTTCTCATTATATCTGCTCATATAAGTTTCTTTTAATGTCTCATTTTTAGTTTTTCTGATTTATCTCTACATAAATTTTTTAATACACTAAAATATTGTGTCATAATCCTCTGTAAATGCGTATATCTATATATGTAGCTATATATATGATAGCATATATTTATGTAGGTAGGTGCATGTATGTATGTAGATAGATATGTTTATGTGTGTGGTTGTGATCTACCTATCTATCACTATACATCCATGCTTAATTTTATCCTGCCTAGAGGAGGTAAGGAATAGTGGGGAAAAAAGAATAAAGTAACAAGTCCACAGTAGAGAACAAAAGAATAACCTACTAGGAAGCAAAGAAAAGATGGACAGTCATGAATATAATTTCTTCTATTATTATATACACTTTCTTGAAATGGTAATTTACTGTTATATGCTTTGAATCTTTCCTGGTAGTCTACTAGGCACATGGCAATGGTTTTTTCTATTGTGTGTGTCTTTCTTTTTCTTTTCTGTTTTTTTTTTTTTGCACATAATTTAACAAAAAAAAAAGAGAAAGAAATGATTGCTCTAAATTTTAAAAAATGGAGGACTGTTTGAAGGGGCTAAATTTGACACCTAACTTCTTTTATTGGAAAATTCACTTATCTTTTCTGTCCATCTACAAAAATGAAAATAGTCACTTATAAAAATATCTTGATGATATGTACATGCTTTTTACTATACAAATTCAGATATGTTATAATAAAAGTCAATGAAATAATATTATGAAAGTAACTAGAACTTTTTTAAAAAGGTATGCTTAATCTTTCATAGAAGTCACTGTCTTTTAAACATAAGAATATCAAGAAATTAGACTTACTAAGGTGGACAATAATCTAAAGAATGCTCAAAATTTGGGAGAAGAGGTAACAGCTGGTTTAAAAATAAAGGCTGCTCATTTTAATTCACTCCTTCAATCAGACAGACATCAGTCTCATAAATAGTAATTTAGTAGATATCTTTGGATTTTTAACTGTATGTTAACCAAAACCAAAACAATTACTAACTTATTGTTGTATTTCCCTAGACCTTCCTCCTAACAGCCTAGCCCTTGATCTGGGTTATTAGTTTTTAAAGATAATTAAAAATTTTTGTTATTCTCCTCCCCCCAAATTGGAGTTTTAATGTATTTACAAGCATTACATGTTTTCATCATAGTAATGAATGCCACCTGTTAGGATAAGAAATACAAAATGTTTTCCTGTGAGTATAGTTTTCCTTCAAAGAAAAAAATTCCTCCCAGATTCTGAACTGTTTCTCCATTATCAGAAAATATGAACAGCATCCCTAGTACCAGCTGTTGTTGAGATGCCAATATAAATATGGCCAAAAAGAAACTATTATGCTAATGTCTCTACTTTCAGCAGGCTTGTCAAGTTTTTAAAAGCTTATCTTTGGTCAAAAAATGTGACTTACTTGAAATCTATTTAGGGAACTTCATCTTCTCTTTTATGCCCCCCTACTTTATTCTGGTCCCTTTCCCCAAGCCCTCAAGGCCAAAAGGCCAAATAAAGCTTTCAGGTTAGATCTGGAGGGCCACCCTACAGAAGGGTATTTTTCATCCCACTCACTACTTTCTAGCAGCATTTAATTCTTTACTCCATCAAAAACCTTATTCCACCCCAAACTCTTCCAATAATAATAAAAATGTTCATTTTCTCAAGTAATTCTCTAGTGCTTCAAGATTTACAAAGTATCTTATAAATATTATTTCAATTTATCCTTACAACCTCCCTGGGAGGTGGATGCTATTATTCTCCTTTTACAGATGAGGAAACTAAGGCAAATGGGTTAAATGATTTGCCCAGAGTTACACAACTGGAAAGTGTCTGAAGTTAGATTTGAACTCATCTTGACTCTAGGTCCAGCACTCTATTCACTGCACCATGTAGCTGCCAGGTGTCTAGCTAGCCAATTTCAGGTATAAAGTGTGAAGGAAGTTGGTGTAGACACAGAACATCTCTGAAGGCATTTCCTCACATAGAGAAAGCCTGGGAGTCTGCTTCTGGGAGAGAGAGGATGATGTTTGCTGAAAGTAACAAGCAACTGGTCTGCTTATCATGAGCTTAGGAGAAGCATTTTCAATTGGCTGCAAGGCTGAAACTGGGGGGTCCTTCAAAAAAGACCTTTGTTGTCCCCAGTCATTCTCTTCAACTATTTAATCTTGGTGGATCTCTCAGACTTCTTTATTTATAATGTCTGGTCAAAGTCAGTACTGTAAAAGGGAAGAGAATCTTGGACCTTTCCTTCAGGGGCTATGGGATCCCGAGAATATAGACCTGAAAATATTCACCTGTCTTATAACTAGAGTTTGTCTTTTTTATTTTAATTTTCATTTTAGCTGATGGGTGAGCATAGCCAGTTCATCATCAATGGCCTGAGAAGCAAGGAATGACTTTAAAAGTGACTTTTAGGATTCATTGCAATGATAACTGGGATGAGATTTCATCTGGCAACAGCCAGTATTACCTTTAGATATGAACTTGGTGGGACCAGTCAGTGCTCAATAGGGAATAAGTTAAATCTAAGCTCAGTCTCCACAGACTAACTTTAGTAGGAGACTCTTTGAGATGTTGGAGGAAAATAGATTTTTGTTATTGCTCTATTTTTGAAGTAAAAAGTCCCTTGCTGTGAAGTGACTAAATTAAACCAGGGTACTAATACCTAAAGGCAACTAGGTAATGCAGTGAATACAGCAGTGGACTTGGAATGAGAAAGACTCATTAATCTTCATCTTCATGACTTCAAATCTAGTCCCAGACATTTAATAATTGTGTGACCCTGAGCAAATCACTTAAGCCTGCTTGCCTCAATTCCTCATAAACTGTAAAATGAACTGGAGAAAGCAACAACATCGCTCTAGTATCTCTTTGTCAAGAAAATTCCAAATGGGGTCTTGAAAAGTGAGACATAATTGAAACAACTTGATACTGGCACCAAAGATTATAAGGATTCCAGTTGGTGGGGGCTCAAATTGATGTCAGCAAATAAGAGATATTAACTCCTTAAGGTACCCTGAAACACTGAGGGGTAAGAAGAAGATAACTGGGCTTATTATGTTCTCATTTTTAAAAAATCCCAGAATTAAGGAGAAAAAAAACAATACCTTAGTGTTCAACTAGCGAAGTAAGAATATTATTCACAGCATCTTTAAAAATGATTATTTAGTGATCAACTCTGATGGATGTGGCTCTTTTCAACAATGGAGATGATTCAAGCCAATTCCAATAGATTTGTGATGGAGAGAGCCATTTGCATCCAGAAAGAAGACTATGGGGACCAACTGTGGATCACAACACAGTATTTTCACCTTTTCTTTTCTTTTTTTTTTTTCAGGGAAGGAGAGGCAATTGGAATTAAATGGATACACAGTTAGCAAGCATCAAGTGTCTGAGGTTGGATTTCATTTGAATTCAGGTGAATTACTATATCTTCTAGTTCTCCTATCTACCTGAAGAATCCTTCTCAGTCTCCTTTACTATATTATCATGTAGCCTATGATCCCAAATACCTGCTAGACAGCCTCATTTGAATGTCCCATAGGCATCTCAAAAGTCAACATATCCAAAACAACTATTTATCTTCCTCAAATCACATTCATTTTTCTATTTCTGTTAGGATCAGCACCATCCTTCCAGTCCCAAAGTTCTCTGTTGTGGAATCATCCTTAATTTTCACTTTCCCTTAGTTCTGTATCTGGTTACCCATTTTTAGTGATTTTTATCTTTATTGTTATCTCTTATGTAAGTCTCATTCTTCCTACTCCTATGACTACCACTGTAGTTTATTCTATTATCACCTCTTTCTCAAACTATTCCAATAATCTCCTAATTGGTCTTCATTCACACTTCAGTTCTGTCACATTTCCACCCATCTTTACACATAGCTTGCAAATTAATGTTCCTAAAGTGCTTATCTGATCAGATTATTCCCCTGCTTAGGAAGCTACAGTGGCTCTGTAAGGCATCCCAGATAAATGCACAATCCATTGGCACTTTAAAAAAATTTACAATCTGGCTCCAGGCTATGTTTCCAATTGGATCTCCCATTACTCTTTCCATAGTGTGCTAGGGAAACATGCCTAGTTGGGAGTTTTATTGTTCCACTGCCTGTCTGTGTGCCTTTGCATAAATTGTCTGTTTTTCATTTCTGGTGGGTCTTCTCCTCTTACCTCTACCTTACAGAATCCCTAGCTTCCTCCTTAAGAAGATTTTAGGTGTCCCACACATTAAGTCTATCTTGATCCTGCCAGTTGTTAGTCCTCTCCCTTTGCTCCAAAATGAAATTTTATTGACTGTATATATTTTATGTTCACTTATCTTAATAAATCCTAATTTCCTGCCAGTGGAATTTAAGCTAGGATAAGCTTCTGTAACCCTGGTGCCCTGCAGACTGACTGCCATATAGAGCTCAACCAATGCATGCTGGATTGAATTGAATTAAACATGGTGCAATGGAAAAAGAGCTGAATTCAAATACAGATCTGTCTTTAACTCATAGCTTTGGCACTTACTAGAAGTAAATCCCTTAACTTTCTTTGGCCTCAGTTTCCTACCCTGTAAAATGAGGGGCTTGGTCTAGATGACTTTTCAATCTCCTTTCAAATCACAAATCCTATAAAAGTTACACTAAAATGTTAATGCATTATCCTTTCCCAAAGAACATTTTTGCTTTAACAGAGGTCTTCCTTACTGCCTTGAGACAAATAGCAAATGATGTAAGAAGCTGGTAGAAGAAGGAGGTATTTTGGAGCATGGGGATATTTAAATACTCTCAAATCGCAATATAAAAAGTGACTTTTTTATTTTAGGTAGGGAAATGATTTGGCTCTGGCACTGTTTCTATGTTCCATGGAGGGAGAGAATATTTCCTCCATGAAAAATGGGTTATTTATTCTGGCTTTTATAAATGCACACATGTTGTCAAGGCCTGTGATAATTATTTATAAGATAAAATAATACAAATAACAATTTATATTTATTTAGCACTTAATATTTGAAAAACATTTTATACTTGTTAACTTATTTGAACCTCTCAACAATCCTGTGAGGAAGATGATATCTTCATTTTACAGATTAGGAAAATGAGGCTCATAGAAAAAGTAAATTGGTTTTTCCCGGTCACAGAGTTATTAAATGTCTGAGGTGAGCGATGAACCTAATTCTTTCTAACTCCACATTGTATTTCTTCTGTTCAGCTGCTTTTCTAGATATTCCAGTCACTACTTAGTAAAATGGCAAACTTGTTTATACTATATACAGACGCTCTGATGCTGAGAACAGAAGAAAAGAAGGCGATATTCTGTTAATTCAAGAGTCTTTTGAGATTATCATAGAGTTAAACTCAAATCTTAATGAAATAATTTTTCTGGTGGAAGGAAAATTTTTAAAAATTGAAAAAATGATACAACAATTTGATGCATGGGAATCTTTAAGACTTTAAGTTTTTACATCAAGTTGAAAAGTTTTTGTACAAACAAAATGAATGCAGACAAGATTAGAAGGATAGCAGTAAACTGGGAAAATATTTTTACATCCAAAGGTTCTGATAAAGGCCTCATTTCTAAAATATATAGAGAATTGACTCAAATATATAAGAATTCAAGCCATTCTCCAATTGACAAATGGTCAAAAGATATGAACAGACAATTTTCAGATGAAGAAATTGAAACTATTTCCGGTCACATAAAAAGGTGCTCCAAGTCACTATTGATCAGAGAAATGCAAATTAAGACAACTCTGAGATACCACTACACACCTGTCAGATTGGCTAAAATGACAGGAAATGATAATGATAGCTGTTGGAGGGGATGTGGGAAAACTGGGACACTGATACATTGTTGGTGGAACTGTGAACGGATCCAACCATTCTGGAGAGCAATTTGGAGCTATGCTCAAAGAGTTATAAAACAGTGCATACCCTTTGACCCAGCAGTGTTTCTACTGGGCCTATATCCCAAAGAGATTTTAAAGGAGGGAAAGGGACCCACATGTGCAAAAATGTATGTGGCAGCCCTTTTTGTAGTGGCAAGAAACTGGAAATTGAAAAGATGCCCATCAATTGGAGAATGGCTGAATAAATTATGGTATATGAATGTTATGGAATATTATTGTTCTGTAAGAAATGACCAACAGGAGGATTTCAGAGAGGATTGGAGAGACTTGCATGAACTGATGCTGAGTGAAATCAGCAGAACCAGGAGAACATTATACACAGCAACAAGACTATACGATGATCAATTTTGATGGACATGGTTCTCTTCAACAATGATGTGATTCAAACCAGTTGTGCTGCGATGAAGATAGTCATATACATCCAGAGAGAGACCTGTGGGAACTGAGAGTGAACCACAACACAGCATTTTAACGCTTTCTGTGAATATTTCCATGCATTCTGTTTTCCTTCTTAGGTTGTTTTTTTCTTCTTCTCCTTCTAGATCTGATGTTTCTTGTGCAGTAAGATAACTTATAGATATGTATACATGTATTGTGTTTGTCATATAATTTATCCTATCTAGCATGTATTAGATTACCTGTCATCTAGGGGTGGGGGTGGGGGGAAGGAAAGGAAAAGCTTGGGGAAAAAAAAGTTTTTTTGCAAAGGTCAATGTTGAAAGGTCACTCATATGTTTTGCAAATAAAAAGCTTTATAAAAAAAAAGAAAGAAAACTCCAAATGAGATTATAACACATTGAACATGACTGAAAAATAACTGATCAACAACAACAACAAAAAAAAGACTTTAAGTCTTTTCATCCCGGTAAAAATCTTCTTCTTGGCTATAACATTTCTTATATGACCATGGACTCAAAGAATCATGAAAGGTTAGCGTTAGAAGGGAACGAAAAGATAGAACCTCTAGTGTTGTGGTTTCCAACCTTTAAAAGTATGAAGATCCTCTTTTGATGTCAAAATATTTTCAGATTCCAACACAATATCCTAGTAAATAGAGTCTGCATTTGAACCTAGGACTTCTGACTCCTGAGCCAGAATTTTTGTCCAAATCACATAATCTTTGGGATTAAAAGAATATTTATTTTAGAAATTACAATTGTATCTATATACAACTGAAAAATATGAGACATTACTGACTCAATCTATATAAGGGGGCCATGGCCAGTCATCCTGACCTGTCTTGCCATTGGACTCCAATAACTGATGATTTTGCACAGTTCTGTCTCACTTAAATCTAATTAATTTGCAAATCAAGACATCACCTTCCTGAAGTTATTGTAACTCTTTGAGAACAAAGGGCAAACAACAATCCATATTGAGTATGGGCTTATTATACTATTATATTGAATATTTTATTGGAACTAAAGATCAAAATGACCAAAGCTTGCTACACACATCTCAAAATAGATTTAAGGACCCTTTGCAATAATTCCACTCCCCAAATTACCTCCCCACCATGGTCCCTAGTCCACAGTTTAGTCCATAATCAAGGAATCTAAAGCCCAGAAATATCAGAAATTTGTTGAAATGTCCCACAACAATGTATAGATATAGCAGAAATTAGAATGCAGACTTCCTATGCTACTCATTTTCGGGCTAATAATCACAAACTACTGACAAACTATTTCATTAAAACTGAATAGTTTGCTTAACTCTGTAATCACAATAGTGGAATGTTACCAGCTAAGAACTCAACACTGGAAGCCAATTGCTGCAGCAAGCTGAGAAAAACCATCTGCTGGACAAAATGATCTCAGTGGTTACAGGTCATCAGGTTTTGAAACTAATCAAATTGAAAGAGCAAATTTGATAAAATCATAGAATGAGTCACTGAAGCTGTCATAGTAATCAGAGAGAGCATAGTACAAATGTGAATCATTTCTGGGATAAATAGTTTTAAGACTTTAATAATGCACAGTAATAGAGAAAGTCAGAGAGAGAGTAAGGGAGGGAGAGATGATTAATAAACATAGTCTACAAAAGAGCTTCATGGGGTGGCTGAGCCACTGAGTGGAGCATCTGCTTGCTGACTAGAATGTCCTAGAATACATAGATGGTTAAATTGAACTTACTAAAAAAAATATCATATGGTGAATCTAATTGGTTAAACTTTTGAAAAAGTTCTGGGTCTTTATGACTGGTAAGGATGATGATGGGGTACAGTATTCCCCAAGATGATATCTCCATACCACAAGTATGGCTTTTTCTATAAGAAATTTCACCTGTATTATGACATTCTTTTCTGATGTGGTGAACTTTCATTAGTAGAAGTAGCATTCTGGTATGGGAAACATGTAAGGAGAGGAACATCTTCTACAGCAAAGCTGATGAATTGTTTTTATAGATGGATAAAGACAGGATTTGAGGTAAAACAGGTTTTAAGATTGTTGAGTATGTCATACTTTTATTATACAACTGAAAGCCTTAGAAAATTTCAGAGGAGCAGGTAGATGGCACAGTGGATAAAGCACCAGCTCTGGATTCAGAAGGACCTGAATTCAAATCCTATCTGGGTGACCCTAGACAAGTCACTTAACCAATTGCCTAGCCAAAAAAAGAAAGAGAAAGAAACAAACAAAAAAAAGAAAATGTCAAAAATAAAGACCATCTTCGAGGAAATCATCTACATTAATTACTTCCACTTCTTTCATTTGCTTCAAAAACCTCTGAAATTTGGCTTACAAAATTCATCATTATTAAACTGAACCTGCTTCAAATTTACCAACAATACCTTAATTGTCAAATCTAATGCCTTTTGCTCAAATCTCATTCTTTTTGCCCTTTCTGGAGACCTTGACACTGTAAATCATCCTCTTCTGTATATTTTCTTCTCTGCATTTTTGTGACATTTTCTTTCCCCTAAATATTTGTTTGCTTCTTCTCAGGATATTTTGTGGAATAATAATACATTTTCCTGACTACAAGCTAGAAGTGAATGCTAAGGCTGATTTGTGCCTTTTTCTATTTTCTCTTTTTCTGATCTTACCAGTTCCCAATTATTATCTCTATGAAGATAATTCCCAGATTTTAATAATTATAACAAATAGCATTTATATAGAATCTACTATGTGCCAGGTATTATATTAAGTATTTAATAAATATTATCTCATTTGATCTTCACAGCAAACTTCAGAAGATGCTTTTGTTATCCTCATTTTATAGATAAGGAAACTGAGGCAAACAGAGATTGACTTCCCAACTATTGTCTGAGACTGGATTTGAATTCAGGTGCTCTGACTCCAGACCCCAGCATTCTATCTAATGTGTTATCTAGCTTCCTAGGTGGTTATCCAGACAATCTCTCTCTTCTGAGTTGCAGTCCCATATCAGAAACTGACTTTTGGACATTTCAAATTGAATGTTCAAATTCATCTCAAATTCAAAATGTCCAAAACAAACTCATTATCTTCCCCTCTGCCCCCAAACCTTCAATCCTCCAAACTTTCCTATTAGTATTAATGGAACCACTATCCTTCCAATCACCTCACATGACTATCTGCATTCTCTCTACATATAAACTTTGCTGTAAAATCTTGCTATTTTTACCTTCACAATATCACTCATATATTCCTCTCTCTTCTATCACAGTCACTAGTCTTGCACAGGCCTGCATCACCTCCCACCTAAACTAGTGACTTTCCTTCTAATTGGTTTGCCAGTCTCCACTGGCTGCCAAAGTAATTTTCCTAAAGTGCGTGTCTGAAAATGCCATCCTCCCTGGTTAATGAGCTCCAGTGGTTCCCTATTACCTCCAGGGTCAAATATTAAGATCTCTGTTTCACTTTTAAAGCTCATCTTAATCTAGTCCCTTCATCTCTTTCTAGTCTTCTTAGAATGCCCTTCAATACAATATTTCTGTTGTAGCTTAGCTGGTATTCCTCACACATGGAACTCCTTCTCCTGACTGTATACATTTGCACTGGCTGCCCTGCTTTCCTGTTCTCTCATAACCTCTGACTCCTAGTTTTTCCTGGTTTCTTGCAAGACTCTTCCCACACCCCATCTTGTACAGGAGGCCCCATCTCGCTTACCTGAGATGGTAAGTATACATGTAGTTTAGCTCTTTCGAATCTATCATTTCAAACTTTTTTTTAAAGTTCTATTCACGTTTTTAACATTTATCTTTTTTGATAGATTTCTAGTTATGTGATGGATCCCTCACAATTATAATTTTACTGCCAATTTCTACCTTTGGTGGAAATAACTTTTCCTAAAGTATTGGAGTGCCGTTCAATGTACTGTCAAGTATATTTCATTGTTCATTATATCTTTCTTGAAATATAATTGCCATATTTTTATTTGATCATCATTTTTAGGAAATTTGATGAATCTTAAATTATTTTCTTTGACCCCTTTCTCCCCAAGATTGTTTTTAATTATAAATACTTTTTTATTTCCCTTTTTATTTTATTTTTAATTTAATTTATGGAATAAGAATTTCAAAAACATAATAAAATTTTTTAAAAAATAATTGTACATGAAAACTGAACATTTTATTTCCCTTTATTTTTTTACATCTTTGAATTTTGTTATAACATTTCTTGTCTTACAGAGTCATTGAGTTCTGTTAAGTAAAGATGATTTTCAAAAATTTCATTACCTGGCTAAACTTTTTCTATGTTTTGTTCTTGGCAACTTATACTTCATTTTTCTTCCCTTTAAAGCACTTCACTTATAATTTCATTTGTAAAATTCCTTGCTTGATTTCAGCTTTTACCTAGCAGAAAAGAGAGCTGGATTCTAGTCCTGCCTTTCAGACAAACAGGTTATATAACTTGGAAAGAAAATCTCTCAATGCTCAGTCAGAGAAGATTGTAAATTGCAGAAAATAAAGCTATTTACCAGCACTGATAGATAGTTTTTTCATTTGTGAGTTCTTTTTCATAAATGAAATATTCCTCATCCTTATCCTTATTCCTATAGTCCCTTTAGTTCAAGCATTTTTCCCCCGGGGATATTATTATGGTAATGATGGAATTACTTTCTTCTTCTAGATTTACCTTGTAGTTCTGTCTTGACTCACTATATTTTTTCATATTATCCAGTATTTTTTTTCTGTTTGTTCATATCTCCATCCTAGACTCTTCATTTGGATTTTGTTTTAAAACTAAGCTGTCTCCTCTTAAACTCTTGGAAATGGTGATAAAGCCCCATTTGGTGCTTTCTTCAATTTCTTTGGTTCCCGATATATCTGAGAGCTAGTACATTTCAGAGTCACTGGTCAGGAAGATCCTGCTGTAAAATCTTATTTTACCCCTTGTTGTAACTTCTGGCTTATTCAACTGAGCTAACTTTGGTTTCCCTGGCAGGGTGTTTCTTTTACATTTCTCAGGTTTTTTTTGTTGTTTTTTGTTGTTTTTTTGATACTATAAAAGGTTACAATACAAGAAGGAGCAAACTCATGTTTCTCTTGGGATTTCTTGATTTGTATTCAATATGTGAGAGTTTTGCTGTTCTATGATCCTTCACAGTGTTCCCTAAATCAGTTTCTGTGGATTCTTTTGCAAAAATTCTTACATGTTCTGAGCCTGGCCTAGATAAATCCAAGTGGCCAAAATTAGGGTTTTAATGACTATTAATTTAAATGTATACTTCTAATAGCCTATTAAGTAACTTCTCTGTCTTAATAGTGCTAAAATGGTCTCCTAAGTCACAGTACTGTGGAAGGATTTCTTTCTCAGGAATCTGTCACAATAGCATACATCTGGTTATACTGGATATACCATACATCTCTTTAAGGCAATGTTACTGATAATTGCTGAGAGCAAAATGTGACCTTTCTTATGTTCCACACAATGACTAGATAATGGAAAAGCAGTAAATGGATTCCCAACATCCCTAAGAAGAGAAAAAAAGTAGAAAATATTCAAGCAGAGTACTTCCTACTTAGGTGTACAGAGGCTTGATTGCCAAGATCACAGGAATATCCTCGAATTGGACACCTGTATTTGTTTTGGTTAACCCAAAAGTATAATGGGAGTACTTTAGAGTAGAGCTGCAAAATAGAGCTGCAAAAATACTCCCTACCCAGTTTCAATGGTCTTGTGATGGAGAGAGCTATCTGCACCCAGAGATAGGATTGTGGAGACTGAGTGTGGATTGCAACATAGTATTTTCACTTTTTGTTGTTGTTGTTTGCTTGCATTTTGTTTTCTTCCTCATTGTTTCCTTTTGAATCTGATTTTTCTTGTGTAACATGATAATTGTGGAAATATATATAGAAGAATTGCACATGTTTTAACATTTATTAAATCATTTGCCATTTAGGGGAAGGGGTGAGAGGAAGAGAGGGAGAAAAAAAATTGGGACACAAAGTTTCGTGAGAATGAATACTGAAAACTATCTATATGTTTTGAAAATAAAAATCTTTTTTAAAAAGGAATTTAACAAAAAGAAAAAACCCCAACCCCCCAAAAAAAACCCACTGCTTATAACAAGTCAATAAACATATTTAAAAATGTAACTCGGAAATAATTTACAAAATAAATAAAAAGGCAATAAAATATACATAAAATTACATTTTAAAACTAAGGTAACATGCAACCTATAGGAATTTTAACATAAGGAATATTGTTGCTCAGTCATTTCAGTGGTGTCCAATCTTTATGACCCCACATGGGGTTTTCTTGGCAAAGATGCTGGAGTGGTTTGCCATTTCCTTTTCTTGATCTTGAGGATGAGGAATGATCAGGAAACTGAGGCAAACAGGGTTAAGTGTGACTTGTCGAAGGTTATACAACTAGTAAGAATCTGAAGTTAGATTTGAATTTAGGTTTTTTGATTCCAGGACTAGCACTCCATTCACTGAGTCACCTAACTACAAAGTATAGTGGCTCCCATTTCCATTTGAGTTTGACACTACTGCTCTGGATATCTCTTGGTCATTATTGTTCTGCAATGAAATTTCTTGTGTCTTGCCTTTATTCATGTTACTGAGAACTTTCCTTTTTCTTGGATTCAGGGTTTCTTCCATTATCTGCTGGTCATTGGGGAGTTCTCAGAGTTTGGAATTTGGAGTTTTTAATTTATATTTTTTGGTGTCCTGGGAGATAGTTACTCCTGGAGAATCACTCATTTTCCCATTTTTCCAGGATTTGAGTCATCAATTAGGAAATTAAAAATCATTTGTAATAATTTGACTTTGGGAAATTAACATCCACTCAATGTTTTCCAGGAAGGCAGACCTCCTTATGATATTATTTGTATAATTTGTACTATAAACGAAGGGTTTATTTAATAAAAGTTAGTATCAAGTTTGTTCAAATTATCATAAATTTCCAGATGAACAGTTAACTAGCACCTATAATAAAGACAGAAGCTCTGCAGCAACTATTAAGGGATGATAGCTCTTATTTATGTGGCTCTTTACAGTGAAGAAAGCATTTTCCCAATGTAACTGGAGAACAATTTGGAACTATGCCTAAAAGGCTATAAGATTGTGTGTAACCTTTGATCCAGCAATACCTCTATAAGTTCTATATTCCAAAGAGATAAAAAAGGGTTATACAAAATATTTTTAGCAGCACTTTTTGTGATAGCTAAGAATAGGAAATTGAGGGGATGTCTATCAATTGAGGAATGGCTGAAGAGTTGTGGCATATGATTATAATGGAAAACTATTGGGGAATAAGAAATGACAAGCAGGATGATTTTAGAAAACCTGGAAAGTTTTATCTGAACTGATATAGAGTGAAGCGAGAAGAAGCAGGAGAACATCATATACAGCACTGTACAATAAACAACTGTGCATAACTTAGCTATTCTGAGCAATACAATGATCTACCATAATTCCAAAGGATTCAGAATGAAAAAAAATGCTATTTGCAAAGAACTGAATACAAACTGAAGCAAACTTTTTTCTTTCTTTTCTCCTTCCTTCCTCCCTTCTGATATTATTGGATAATTTGTACTGTGAATGAAGAGTTTAATAAAAGTTAATATCAGTTCTATCAAATTATCATAAATTTCCATATGAGCAGTTAACTAACATCTATAAAAAAGAAAGATGTCCTTAAATAATCGATAAGTGGTGATTGCTCACATTTATGGAGCTCTTTACAGCGGACAAATTTTCCTGATGAAACCATTCCTTCTTTACTTTTGAGATTTTTTTCATATAATGACTAATATGGGAATATATTTCATATGATTGCACATGTATAAGCTATATCAGATTGCTTATTGTCTCAAGGTAGGGAAAGGAAGGGAGAAAGAGAATTTGAAGCTCAAAATTATTTTTAAAAATGTAAAAAATTGATTTTACATGTATTTTGGGAAAAATAAAGTATTACCGAAAAACCAAAGTGTTTCCTTTTATCATAATTCAGTGAGGTAATGCACATATTATGATCCTTTTTCTATAAATAAGGAAACTGAGGTACAAATAAGGGAGCTGTCTTTACAAGTACAAAATATTAGATATGGCAATTATGTACACAACTCCAATAATGTAGTTCATATCTTCATGATCTGGTACTCTTTCTCTTCCATAATGTGAAAATTATAAATAAGTAATGATAGCAGCATATATCTCACAGCATTTTCATGAAGATCAAATGATATAATTCATGTAAAGTACTGTGTAAATTTTAAAGTGCAGGGTACTAGTTAGATGAAACTGTTCTATGTTCTTCCAAACAGCTTGACTTTGGCGGTTAGGAATCTCCTCTGGAGAGGAAATAATTACTACAATTAAGACCATGGAAAAAACCTCTAATCTTTATGCTGGCTGATGGCACAACCATGCCTCCTGTTATGGCAAAGAAATAGCACATGAATTAAATATGCATTCCTAAGCTAGGAATGCAGAAAAGCTCTCCATATTCATAACTGGGCAGCTGTATCTGGCAATAGCTACAGACCTGAAAGAGTACCATCAAGCAGCATCCAGGTAAGACCAGCATGGGACAAGATTCATCAGAGGCTAGATCCTAGGGTCCAAAGGCGCAGTAGAGACTTTAGGCTCAGTGAATGCAGCACAAAGACATGATTGGAAGAGATGGCCACTTTATATTAGAGGTATGAGCTGTCCCTCTCCAATGAGTCCTGAGTCATAAAGCTTTGAAAAAGAAAAGGTCTGAGCCAGGCCTGCTCTAGCATGACAACAGGATTACCTTACTAAAGAGGTAAAGAGGAAACTTGGAGGAGGAACAGAGGAAATAATAGATCCAGAGAATGAAGGTTTTGTAACAGAAAGATGAGAAAAAAGGATTAAAAGGAAGGGAAGGACGGGAGGAAGCCAACCCAAGGACTCTGATTCCTTCTAATCGAAGTTCCTTCCCCATATATCCTTAGAAGTCTAAGGCATATTTGCTAAGTGGGCCAGCCACAGGAATAGCATAATTTCAGGGACACGTATCTCTCTAAACTCCTGACTGTCACCAAACTATTTATACAAGAAACAAAGCCTTTTATTCTATAATTAGAAATGAAAGTCCTAGAAAAACAAACATTTGGTAAAGTTAAGACATTAATATGAATGGGATTGAGCCCCAGCCTATGAATGGTGTAAGTGATATCAGATGTTTCCTGTTTTGATAGTCAAAAGTGCTAGAACCCTGAGTTAGGGAAAGAGAGAAACTACAGGGGGAAAGGGATCTAAAGACTTCACAATTTTGCTAAAAAATAAGAAGAGGTGGTAAGGTCAGGTATTCTTGCAAAATCATTAGATCTATGATCTACAGCTGAAAGAGGCTGAAAAGAAACTGAAGGTCAGAGGTGGTAAATTGCACTAGCAATATTTGACCCAAGGGCTTTTGACTACAAACTAGTACCATATTGTCTTCATAATAGTTTACTATTAATACACACTAGTAATACACAAATAATCTTCAATTTCTGGAATTCCCTTTAAAAAGATTGACTATTTTACTTCACATAAATTTGTAGAGGACTCAATCAACATGATTGTATAACTTCCTCCACAAGGGCAGTCAGCAATAGGAGATTAGGATCAGAGAATGTAGGAGAAATGTGTGTAGGGCTGAAAATGCTTTGAAATCCTCAAGTTAGATATACATGTTAAGTGTTTTTGTATGGATTTTTAAAACAGAAAGTGTTTCTCATTGTTCTACCTCTTTCCCCAGACATTTTTTTTCTCCACTGAAAGTTGAAGAAATAACAGAAAATGTTCACTCTTCTCCCACTCTTCCAAGCTCCCCTCTCCTCCCTGAGAGCAGTGACTACCTAGAGCATTGGGTTCCAGGTACCTTCTTTATTATGGACATTATCTACAGTAAAAAAGGACTGTGGTATTCTGGCTTTATAAGGAACTAGAGTAAAATAGTTTAAAAGTAAGGGAACTTATTGAGTAGTATTGCCCTCAAGCCCTGAGGTTCGTAAAAATGTTTTTGTATGTCTTGGACCCATTTGGGGAAGCTTATGGGCCCCTTCTCAGAAATCCATTTTGAAATACATGAAATTAAATAAACAAAATTACAAAGGAAATCAATTATATTAAAATGCAGTTATTGAAATATATTACTAAATAAATTCATGAACCTCAGATTAAGAACCCCTTTGTCTACTCTGAACCACTCTGAAAATCTGTTCTTTTCTCAAGGACAATGATTGCAAGATTTTGTCAATTGAATTTGGTCTTATTTAAAGGTTTTGGGGAAATTTGCGTGGTTTGCCTGGAACAATCTACAAGGAATTTAATGGTCTTGTTGAAGGATCCAGATTCTGATATCTGGAATCACTTCTGACACACTTCTCAATGAAAAGGTTGGTATTTTTAAAGGTGCAGGACAACCACATTGTTGCATGTACTCTTATGACTACATGACTCATTGAATTTAGTTTCTTCTTTCAAAAGAAACATTCACACATTTTTATAATTGAGTTGTTTTAACTTACTAGCTATGGGACAAGTAAGTCACAATCTCTACCAGTTTCAGGTTCCTCATCTGTCAAATAATTATAACAATAATAGCTAACATTTATATAGGATTTACTATATGCTAAGCACTCTCTTAAATACCTTATAGTTATTATTTCATTTGATACTTACAATATTGGGAAGTAAATGCTATTACTGGAAGTAGGTGCTATTATTGGAAGTAGATGCTATTATTATCCACATTTCATAGATTCAAGAATTGAGATAAACAAAGAGTCACCCAGTTAGTAAGTGTCTGAGATCAGATTTGAATTTATGTTTTCCTGACTGCAAGCCCAGTACTCTACCCTGGAACACCTAGCTGACCCCAGTGAAGATAATAATACATGTATTGTATAAATAGCTCTATTGGGAAGAAAGCACTTTGTAATCATTTAAATGTGAATTATTGTTGATAATAATCACAGAATAACTGGTTGCCAGCTTGAAGTTTCAAATTGTATGTATTCAGATCATACTCTTTTAGATTCTCTTAAAACTTTTTCATAGGGAGCCTGATGGTTTTAAAAAGTATAGTTATACCTATATTTAAGTCATATACTTGAGTCTTATTTGTATTTTCCATTGGGGGATAGGGAAAGCCAGACACCTCCATTTCTTTGGTTAAAAAGACCTCTCAGTGAGAAAACCCATTAGTACCTCTGCAATTTAGTTTTACAGTAGTATTTGAGTAATGGAGAAATTAAATGACTCTCCAAAGATAATACAACCAGGAAGCCAGAGGCAAGACCTGAATGCAGGTCTTCCTGATTCTGACCCCATTGTTTTATTTGCTGTGTCTTGCTAATTCTTGAATTTCAGATATAGATATTTATATACATCATCAGCTTCCTAAAATCTTTGTCTATTGCCTTAAGTGACCCAGCTTTACTATAGAGGTCTAAAGATTAGAGATGATGCCTTCATCACAATGGAGTTGACTAAACTCATTTTTAGTCCAAATCTAATCTCCTAAAAGATCCTCTTCATTTATTTTAGAAGTAATAATCCTATTTTTCTTAAATTCATTTTCCTGAGAACAGGCAAAGTTAGAATTTTACATAATAAATTTTATATAATAATATTTTTACATAATTAATTTTACATAATAAATACTTGTGCTGTTTCATTAGAATAACCTTAGAGTGCATCTGAAAAAATAAAATTCTTATAAAAACAATAAAATATATTGTATATCTGAAGATATGATGATCTGCTACATAAAATGTTTTTACTTTTTAAATTATTATTTTTAGTATTCACATAAATATCTGACTGGAAACATACTAAATTAATTTTTAGAAAGTAATGAGATTTTATATATATATATATATACACATATATATATGTTATGTAATTTTATCATAATGAAAGACAAACTCTAGAAATGATAGGACAATCATCATTTATTTGTTTTCTTTTTTAAAAATCACTTTGTAAAATACACAACATTCTTCTTCTTAATTTTTTATGTTTATTAGAACATTTAATCAACAGGTAATAGTGGTAAAGACTGATAAATCTCATATTCAATCTCCAGAGACCTACAATTACTGTGTTTTAAATATACCAGAAAAGAAAAAAATAACACCAACCAAACCTATTGCACCCATCATACTCATAGCACCTGCAGTGCAAGAAGAAACCAAAAGAAAGGAACCCACAAATGCCTATCCTTGACAACCTTTTGATCTAAAGGAAAGATGGAATATACTTAACTCAACTAATAATATATAAAAAGAGATACAGAAGGAAACATAGTCCCTAAAAACAATCTTATAGATTATATCTTATATTATTATGTATTACATATTATAGAGATAATAAAAGATTGGAATTCAACTAAAAAACTAAAGTGGTATGAATTATATAGAAAGAGCTTTCACATGATAGGATTTGTTTCTAAATAAAGATTCAATTCAACAAATGCTGATTAAGCTCTTATTGTGTACAAAGCACTATTTTACTTTATTCATGCTTTAGAATTTTTCCACCTTTCATAACAACCAACGAACAGATACTATTTAATACTGATATTCTTAGTTTGTGAATGAGTCTTTTTTGATCTTGAAATCCTCATTCATTCTTCATGGTTTCAAGTATTAGCTGTTATCACAAAAACTTCTGGTAGATTGTCTTTTTATTTTTCATTTTTTCAAGATAGACTTTTTAAATAATATAATTCCATTCTCATTTATTTATTCATCCATTTATTAATTGAAAAATGTATTTATTGTATGCAAAAATATAGCATTGGAAAGTACAAAAGAAATAAAAATCAAGGTTCCTGTCTCAGAGCATACAAGCATACATGAACTAGAGATCTATTAAAACTGCAAATGCTGATGGCATCTCCAGACTGTATTAGTTATAGCCTGTACTTGGAAAACTTCCCAGAGAAAAGCATTTGTGACTATTAGGATCATTAGCAGCAAAATGTAGAAATTGATCACAATTACTTCCTCTTCTGTATTAGTAAAATGAAAGAGAAAATTATATCTAGTGCTTCCAATGGAAAAAACTGAAGGGTCAGAGAGAAAATGCCAATTTTGGAAGGAGATTTCTATTTCTTCAAAAATGGGTGACTTTTGTTAACATTAGATGAACCAAAATAATTCCCAGTCTCTCATTAAGCAGACATCAAACTGAAATTCTGAAGGGCAGACTTGATTTATTTCTGCTTGCTTGCCTTATTTTAATTAAAATAGGAGACTGAAATGAAAACAGAACAGAACATATGTAGAAAATAAAGTTCACACTCAGTCAGTACTATGATATGGCAGTTAAAAAAATAATAGAACTCTATATATTCTAATAATAATATTTAGTTCTGGAGAGGTGATAATCCACCTCTCTCCCAATAAAATCAAGCCCATTTAGTACAACGTGGTTCAGTGGAAATGACACTGGCGCGGGAGCCAGAGGTGCTGAATTCAAATCAAGTATCAAAGTTAATTCATTTTGTGACAATGAGAAAGTCACTTAAAACCATGGTTCTTCATTTCTTCATCTGTAAAATGAGGGAGTAGGTATTGTTTGAAATTCCTTCTAGCTCTACAAACCTACCACTGGTTCTACTATCCATTACACATAGTAATAGATAAAGAATCAATTAACAAGATGAATAAGAGCAGCTGACTCTTAGAAGATTAATGGTGTCAATAAGTTGTTGATACATAAGACTAAGACATTTAGAACAGGGATAGGGGAACTAGGCTACATGCTGCTTCTTATGGCCCTTAACATATTTGCATTCTAGTCTACACAAATGAAAATAGTGTTTTGATTCTGATAACAATGAATAGAGATTATAGTAGAGTTCACTGCTTCTGATATTCTTGGAGCTTAATGACTAATTTTTTCCCTTTGCCATTGTAATGCAGTAACATGAATCTCAGCAAAAATGCTCAGTTGTTTAAAGTAGATCTTATATAAGAGCCCAGTTGTATATTTTCACACATCATTTGAATAATAATTTGCTTTGCATCATCAGAAATGATAGTGACTACTTGAAAAATAAAAAGGAGTTGAAAACAGAATTAGAACTAAATATAAAGTTCATTCACAATAAACATGCAAGAATATCATTATACTATTTACTTCATACTTTATTTTAAAAAATTTAATAAGTGGGAGGGAATGCAACACTCTTATTCAAAGGTTAAAATGATATTTCCAACTTCATAATTTTAAAAAATCTGATTGTGTGAAATGCCAAATGTATATTACAGCAGAAACATAATTAACTCATAACCAAATTCAATAGTAACTATACCATGCAGATTATTGAGCTAGGTACTGGGATTATAAAGACAAAAGTAATATGATCTCTACCCTTTAAAAGTGGAGGAGAGAAAACTTGCATATAAGTAAATATAGTCCAAGGAAAACTGAGGAAAGAGAATAATAGTACTTAGAGGCTTCATAGAAATGGCATCTAAGCTGAACTCTAAAGGAAGTTAAGATGCTCTTTAGGGATAAAGGAATGCATACTGGACCTGGCATATAGAGGTGGGAAAGACTGAGTATAAATATTTTTCTTACATTTAAAGTACTATTTCTATTGTTTATGATAGTTCAAGGACTGAATTGGAGAGATGAGAAAACTTTTAGCTTTTTAATACAAAAAAGTTTTCTCATCTTTAGTTTTGACTTTATTCATTAGGCAATTGAGAACCAATATTTTTGATATTTATAGCAATGTGATCCGGCTATCAAATTTTGTGAAGACTAATTTAATAGGCATATTTTTAAATAAAAGGAAGATAGGAGGCAGAAAGATCAGTGAAGAGTATTTTGCCATTGTCTAGGCAACAGTTTAATAAGATCTTGAATTGGAACCATGTCAGTGGAAAGATGGAATGAAAGACTGTTGAGGTAGCACCCATCTAGTTATTTACTGTTATGTGGGGATGTGAGGGAGATGAAGGAGTCAAAGATAACTCAGAATTTTAAAGAATGGATGTTAATAGACAAGTCAGAAAGAAAAGTTTGGAGAAAATAATGAATTTTCCAAGCCACTCTTCAATAGATAAGTGGTCAAGGGATATGAACAGACAATTTTCAGATGATGAAATTAAAACCATCTCTAGTCATATGAAAAGTTGCTCCAAATCACTATTGATCAGAGAAATGCAAATTAAGACAACTCTGAGGTACCACTACACACCTGTCAGATTGGCTAAAATGACAGGAAAAGATAATGATGAATGTTGGAGGGGATGTGGGAAAGCTGGGACACTGATACATTGTTGGTGGAATTGTGAACGGATCCAACCATTCTGGAGAGTAATCTGGAGCTATGCTCAAAAAGTTATCAAACTGTGTATATCCTTTGACCCAGCAGTGTTTCTATTGGGCCTATATCCCAAAGAGATCTTAGAAGAGGTCAAGGGACCCACATGTGCAAGATTGTTTGTGGCAGCCCTTTTTGTAGTGGCTAGAAACTGGAAACTGAAGGGATGCCCATCAATTGGAGAGTGGCTGAATAAATTATGGTATATGAATGTTATGGAATATTATTGCTCTGTAAGAAACGACCAGCAGGACGATTTCAGAGAGACTTGCACGAACTGATGCTGAGTGAAACGAGCAGAACCAGGAGATCATTATACACGGCAACAACAATATTACATGATGATCAATTCTGATGGACATGGCTCTCTGCAATAAAGAATTGTCTCAAACCAGTTCCAATTGTTCACTGAAGAAAACCATATACACCCAGAGAGAGGGATATGAAATATGGACCACAACATAACATTTTCATGCTCTCTATTGAGGTTTGCTTGCATTGTGTTTCCTTTCTCTGATTTTCTTTTTTTTTTTCTTGTAGATAGGATTTTTCTTGCACAACTTGTCAAGTATTTCAACATTATTAACATGTAGTGGACTTCCTGCTATCTAGGGGAGGGGAGGGAGCTGGGGGTAAAATTTGTAATGGAAAGCTTTGTAAAGATCAATGCTGGGGAACAACCCATACATATGTCATACAAATAAAAAGCTTCAATAAAAAAAATAATAATAATGAATTTTCTTTTGACCTTTTGGAGTAAATATGGGACATCTAAGTAGAGATAACAAGTAAAAGGTTGGAAATACAGAAGAAAGATCAGGGGAGACATCATAAACTCAAAGATACAGTTCTAGTATTAGAAGATCCCTTAATAAGTTATATGGATAGGTTTCCCACCAGATATAGGAATCCCATCTATAATATTACTGAAAAATAAGCATTCAGCTTCTAAATACACATCTAGCAATAGATTATTAACTACCACAAAATGGGAATCCATTTTATTTGTATATGCCTCTAGTTTTTAGATTTTTTTTGTTAGATTTAGACTATTATTTTTAGATTAATTTTAGAATGTTTTCCCTTATATTAATATGAAAGTTGCTTACCTGGCAGATATTTCACATGTATATCTTTTTTTGTTGTTGTTGTTACAAAACTCAACAAATTACCCAACTTTTGCCTAGAGGCAAGTAGTATATTCAAACAGAAATTCATAACTATAGAGGTAAGCCATTTTGGAAGTCTTTGAAAATACCCTAATTTGTATATTGCAATTTTTTCAGAATATATTATTAAACTATGAGTAAAATAGGCAGCACAGGGATAGACTCCCAGCTCTGAAGTCAGGAACACTCATCTTCATGAGTTCAGATATAGAAGTATGACCCTGTGCAAGTCATTTCACCCTCTTTGCCTCTTTTTCCTTGTTTGTAAAATGAACTGGAAAAGGAAATGGTGAACCATTTCAGTATCTTGGTCAAGAAAACCCCAAATGGGGATCACAAAGAGTTAGACACAACTCAAATGAACAACAAATAATAGCATTATTAAATTTTATCTGTCTTGTTATTAGAAGGGCAAAAGGTTGTCAAGATTTGAAACTCATATCCAAATAAGGGTAAGCACTTGAAACCTTAACAGTATATAAGGCTGTCAAGCAAGAGAATAAATATAAAGAGAAAAAACCAAGAATAGGGAAAATCAACTTTGAAGAAGCTGGAACAAGATGAGGAGCCAAAGAAAGAGACAGGGAAAGAGCAAACAGAAAGTTAGGAAGCACAGTAAAAGAACACCAAGTAGCTTATGGATAAATAAATACATATTGATTTATTACAACTCTTTGAACTAATGTGACTTAAAATTTTCTTCTCATAAAAATGTACTGGCAATTTCTTTTTGTTTTAAACTTTTCACAATAAAGCGAAGAGGTCCAAGTCTTATCTTTCTTCCTGTCCCACTTTTTTCATCCTAAAAACGTCACCAGTTTAACTTTTGTACTTTAAGTAAATCCTAGCAAAAGAAAGCTTCTATTTCATACTGATTATAAACAAATTAGTGCTAAAAATGAATCACTTTTATGGCTTGGATTGCATATGAACATGTGTTTGGAGAACTGGGCTATATGCCCAAGACTATATTGCTGAATTTATATGAACACATTCCCTTCTACTAAACCTTTGAAAATAATTAGTTGTTGCCATATTCCACAAAAGCAATGCAGGCATCAGAAATGAAGCAGATTTTTTTGTTTTATTTTACCAGACACACTTGATTATAATTTAACAGCAAAATAAAAAAAAATCCCAGCTGACATTAAACATTAAAGATTTTGTTAGCTGCCAATTCATGTCAGCACTCTTCTTCCAGGTAGATTGAGCAATTCCTGCCTCAGTTTCCTCTGCTGGTAATGTTTATCTTCTGAAGTAAAAAAGAGTTGGTACAATTGAGGAAGCCTGCCAATTTCTAGTTTATTTTTAGATTTATTTAAAAATATTATTGTTGCCAGTAGCACATTTACAGATTAGTCTCAAATATTCATGATATAAAAAGTTAATGGGCATAAATCCAGATAAACCACCCCAAATCCTTGTTTTTAGTAGATTTTTACAAAATCTCTGCCCATCAATTTTTTTAAAAGAGTTGCCACAAAGTCACAAAATGGATGAATTTAAATCTCAAATACCTTCTCTACCCTATATCCTCTATTCATGGAGGTATGAATGAAGAGGGAATCAAAGAACTGACAGGAACCAAGAAAAGAAAAGGGAAAATCAAAATGGCATGGCCAACCTGCTAATTTCTTAATTCAACTCTCAGTGACTGAGTTAGAACTATGTTATTACAGGAAAATCAGTGATCATCAAAAAAATAATTGAGATCTAGGAAAGTGGGAAATGATGGGGTATTCACCTTCTATAATTTATAGTAAACATTCAAAATTAGGTTGAAGATTGATGACCAAATTGGGCTTGGCCTAGTACCTACTGGTGGCTTTGTCCTTAAAAAAGAAATCTAACCAGTAAATCCCAAGCTATCTTGGGAGGGTTCAGAGGTGCAAAAGAGGAAAAAGAGCATCTGTAGGTAAAGGAGGAAAGGAAGGTACAAAGGAAGGAAGGAAGGAATGGAAGGAAAGAAGAAGCAAAGGAAGGAAGGAAGGAAGAAAAGAAGGAAGGAGAGAAGAGAAGGAAGTAAGGAGGGAGGGAGGGAAAGAAAAAAGGAAGGGGAAAGGGAAGGTAGGAAGAAAGGAAGAATAGAAAGAAAAAAGGAAGGAAGGTGCAAAGGAAGGAAAGAAGGAACAGAAGGAAGGAAGGAGCAAAGGAAGGAAGGAGGGAAAGAAGAAAGAAAGAAAAGAAGGAAGGAAGGGAGAAGGAAATAAAGAAGAGGAAGTAGAAGGAAGGAAAAAAGGAAGAAAAGAAAGAAAAAAGGAAGGAAGATATGAAGGAGAAAAGGAAGGTACAAGGAGAGAAAGAAGGAACAAAAGAAGGAAGGATCAGAAGGAAGGAACAAAGGAATGAAAGAAAGAAGAGAAAGAAGGAAGGAAGGAGGGAAAGAAGGAAGGAAGGAAATAAGTAGGGCAGCAAAGGAGGGAGAAAAGGTACTGACCAATTTCAGGCCAGCTTTATCCACAAAGGTTGTGTGTCTTTCTTCTGAAAGAGGACTGTTTGGGTCCTGATTGACTCAAATTGAATGAAAACAGCCAGAAATTTGGCCAGATACCCTGAGGATCTTCGCTCTCCCAGATTCATTCATTCATTTATTTATTTAGATTTTTTTTTGGACTAGATGAAAGAGGAGATTCTTTGCCTCAATTACTACTTAGTCTTGATCACTGAATGGATGTTGCCAAAATGTGACCTATTGAAGACCTTAGCTTAAAAAGGTCAAGGTGTCCTATTTCATCCAGGGTCATCTCCAATCTTCTTGATCTATATCTTGCCACTGGATCCAAATGGCTCTGAAGAGGAAAGTGAGGTAGGTGATTTTGCACAGCCCTCCCTTACTTAAATCCAACTCACTTGCAGTCATGCAATCACTCCCTAATGTAATGGTTCTCTTCAAGAATGAAAGACAAATAACCTTTGAAGACTGGTGGAACCCGAGAAGGCCAGACAAAATGATGAATTAGTTGAAATTTTTCTTTGGTGCTGCTTTTTATGACTCTGATTCTTCTTCTAACCACCTACTATCTACTCTTTTTCAAGGTATCTGCAGGCATATAGGATGCAGGAATCTAAGATCCCAGGATTTAGAACTAGAAAGGACTTCAGATATTATCAAGGTCAAATATTTCATTTCACAGATGAGGAACTTAAGACCCACTATAGTTGTCACTTTCTCAAGCATACATAGAGCAGAGCCATTTTCCTGATTTCTGAAACAGGAAGGCACATTCCAAATGCTGGAGGATTCAGACATTTACTAGCTGTGTGACCCTGGCAAATCACTTAACCCTGTTTACCTTAGTTGTTTTTTTTATTTTTTTGTTTCTTAATTTGTAAAATGAATGGGAGAAGGAAATGGCAAACTACTTCAATATCTTTGCCAAGAAAATTCCAAATGGGATCACAAAGAGTTGGATACCATTGAAAAATGACTGGATAACAACAAATTTCTTTAAATAATAATTTCTGCTTCCAAAAATTCTTGGCAACTTGATCCTTGCCTCTCCCTCCTCAGAAAAATTTCTGTATTTTATTTATTTTGGAGGAGATAATTGAGGTTAAATGATTTGCCCAAGATCACAGTTAAGTATTTGAGTTCATAATTGAACTCAAGTCTTCCTGACACAAGGACCAATGCTGTATCCACTGCACCACCTAGCTGCTCACATTTATGTATTTTAAGGGCAGACTACTGAATGCAACAAATACATTTGTGTAGATGTGACTCATCTATGAGATTTCAGATTTGTTGGAGTTATTTGGAGGATGAATCTTTCAGATAATAGTACCCTATTGTGTGCATGTGATCCAGGATATTAATGTATTAGTTTATTTTTCAAATGGCAATTATTATTGAACCATTTAACAACAGTCATGGTTATAAAATACTGATGCTGAAATTTTATGATATGTAAATTTGAAGAGACTTTTCCATCTTACCCATGAATAGCCATAGTTCCTAGACATAATTGATGCAAACAACTCTTATCTGAGCTCTTACTGTTCATAATTTATGTTTAACCCAAGTATCACAACTTCTATGATCCAAGTATCAGTACTCCTCATTCTAACTGACAGCTGGTTCAGTTGTAAATATGTACTTTAAATCTGGTTTTGTTCTTTGCTGGTAACTTATCTTTATGGATTAGTTTTGTTTGTCTTCTGTTGTCCTTGGTAAGTGCTGTAATACAAATGTGTCATATATACTCTCATTGCTGAAAGGTATTAAATGGATTTTCTTTTAAAAGCACATAGTTTCTTAAACATATTGAAGGGCAGTAACAACTATCTGAATTCAAGTTTTCACCCTCCCACTCCAATACTTTTCATTTTGCAAATCTTATGGCTACATTTTGACTCAATTCCTAATCTTTTTCTTCATTGTATTCACTGTATATTGCCTTGTGTTTGAACTCAGGAAGACTCCTTTCCATGACTTCAGGCCCAACATTCTATATATATTGTGCCATCTAACTGCCTTTTTGATTAAGGTTAATTTTATCATAATTGATGAAAATTCCCCTTCTTTCCAGGTCCCTAGGTTATACTTTGTATCTTTCTAGTTTAATTACCCTTGTCTCCTTACTTCCTTCTTTTCTCTTAGTTACTATTGTGAAGGATTTGAACTTGAAAAACTTCTGTAGTTATTACAGTAGCTCCAGGAATGTTCAGTCTGCATCAGGAGGTGACTAAGCAGTGAATACTAATAGATTAATGATGGGACAAATGATGCCACATGTACCAACTAGTTCAGATTTACACTGATGCCTTCTGCATTTTGAGGTCATAACTACTAACACTAGGTTATATCCTGCCCATGTCAGGACGCATTACAATTTTATTTTAGTCTAAGTACTCCCTCCTGGGACCAGATTCCCTAACACAATTAGGAACATCTTAGTTACTAGGAGTCTTAAACATTGAAATTGACCTTGAACAACTGACAGCCCCTTTGAGCTGGAGGAAATTTCCAACTCCTATCTGAATTCATTCCTAGTGGGCTGGCCTAAGGAAAAAAAATTCTTCAAGAATCCTTATCATAAATAATGCTAGAGTTACCACCATCCTCCAGGTTGTACAAAGATTTTCCTGATTTTAAATGGTTTGATTCCATATTTGGAAGAAAACCTACACCACAGTAGAACATTTTCAAATCAACTTTAAAAGCCATGGGAAAATAATGGAATTATGGAAAAAAGAGTTGGAAGAAACTTTATGAAACAGTTAATTAAGATATATCTTATTCTAAAATACCCTAAAAGTTTATAGAAAAAATCAGAATTACTGGGATAAGTTGGAAGGAACCTTATAAACACTAGATTGAGCTCCTGTGCACTTACAACTAAAAGCATCAGTTAGTTTTGAAGATAATGAAGTTGCTACCATAAAGTTGAAAATAACTATCGTCTATTGCCCTTATCTGTAATACAGTTTTTACATTACTATTCCAAACTACCAAAGAAGCATTTTCTCAGGGGAAAAAATCACATAGGATCAGCAGAAATTCTATTAATACTGACATTAAAACAATAATAATACAAATAGCATAAAATCTTGAAAATGCATTTGCAAAAAAAAAATTCCTCTGTCATGGTATAATTTTTACCATTGTGAAGTTCATCAAAAAGGCACTCTGATTTGCAGGGTACAAATTACAAGAGAAGGTAAAAACTATTTTTCTGATTTATCATACGGTGCAATCAGGCACCAACATATGGGCTTTTCTGAACATGTGGGAAAAACTGAAAACCAGATACACAGGAAAATTGACAATAAATCTCATTTGCTTTATAGTCAAATCTCCTAAACAGATGCTATGACTAATGAGAGTACAAATCTGATTGGATTTTGCAAGCTACAGAAAATTCCCAGCAACTGTAAAGTGAGGAATTGTGCAATTCCGGAGGCTAGTAGTTGATAAAATGAAAGGCAAAAAACTTTTCAGGTATTTTTAAAAAATTGATAAGGCCTACTCTAGAGAAGAAGCACTGAAGAGCAAAAGACAACATATAAAGTACCTGTGCTTCCTTGTTTTGGCTCTCATAGACATCCTATGTAGTTTTTGGCAAAGGTCACTCTTATCTGTACTCAAGACAGTAAAAATAGATCTCCTCAAGGTGTTTGGGGGATAATTGGCTGTTGTTTTGAAAACACTGAGTAGGCACACTATTATGTCAGAATAATTTTAACAATGCAGAGCATGCATTTGTTTCCTCCCTGTGTTTTGCCAAACATGCCATTTCATTAGCTGTATTTTGTGTCTTATTAGCAATGGGGAGTCATGCCCATTTATGACACCGGATGGTGATGCTGCATAATTAGACAAGATACAAATACTTCAGGCATTCTTCATAGCTAGAGCTGGAGATGAAAATAACCGATGGAAGTTTATGTAACTTTGAACACCTTAATCTAATCTATTTCTTATGCAACATATAAACTCCTTAGATGTGATGCACAGCAGATCATAATAAGTATTAAATAATAAACATAGTCCTGTTTCCAAGGCTACAAGTTCAAATGTCCCCTAGGGCCTAAAATTTTTCTTTAGTTCAGCCTGGTTGGAATAAAATCAGTATTGCAGGAAACAGACTTGTTCATTTGAATTATAAAACTGCTAATCTGCAACTTCCATACTCTAATCAAAGAGCAGAATTATGATCTGAATCATGTGCTAAGGTCTCTGATAGTACCTTTAACCCTCACCAGATGGTGAGGCCCTTTATTGGGTGCTATAAACCACAGGAGAATAAGAGAATTAAGTGCAGAGGTTCCAGGGCAAATCCACCATAAATAGAAGAACAAATAACTCAGAGCTTCGGTGGTTACTTCAAAAAAGCATCCAATCTTATTATTATACTCATCTTACTCCATGTATCTGAGGAGTTGCCAAATCTTGTAATTTCTACCATCTCAACAACTCTTGAATGTGTCCAATTCTTTCTACTGACACAACCACACAACCCAAGTTCAGGCCCTCACTACCTCTTGCCTGGGCTACTGCAAGAATTTTCTACTTGATTCCTTTGCTTCAAGTTTCTACCCTTTTCAAACTAATCTCCAGTTAACTACTGAAGGAATTTTTAAGAATCATGAGTCTATGTCTAATCATGTTACTTCCCAACTCAATGAGTTCAAGGAGGTCCCTAATTACTCCAGGACTGACTAAGAAGTCCTTTGGTTGGAATTTTAAAGACTTCTCAATGTGACTTCCTCCTACCTTTCTAGGCTTCTTATACTTTACTCCCCTATTATCCAGTTACATTGGCTTACTTGTTCCTCAAACACTACATTCCATCTCTTTGCTTTTTGCAATGGTGAACTCCCATGTCTGGAATGCACTTCTGCCTAGTAATTTCTCTGACATCAAAAAGCAGCTTAAAACCCACTTTTGAGGGAGGCCTTTTCTCCTCAGCTACTAGTGCTTTCCCCTCTGTGACTACCTTCCATTTATTTAGAATAATAAATTAGAATAATATAATAAATTTAGACTATCTTATTTATAACTAGTAATTTACATATTGTCCTCTTCATTATAATGTATGCTCCTTGAGGGCAGGGACTTTTTTAATTCTTCATATCCCTAGCACATAGCACACAATGCCAGGCATATAGTAAAGATTTAATAAATATTTGTTTGCTAACTGGCTGTTCCTAAAATAAAATGAAAAGCAAGAGAAAAGATGGTGGGGAATCTGTTTTATGCCACACTGTTTCTCAACCTACCGAATGTTGAATTTAATAAAAAAAAAATAGAGATTAATGAAAAGATAATGCTTATTGCCTATCAGACTTCATAATTTTATAATAAAAGTACTGTTGCCTTCTGATTGTGTAGACAAAAATTTTCTAGGAGAAAAAATATAACTCCCTCCACTCTCCCCACTCCCAAGAATCAGCATGACATAGGAAATAAAAAGCCAAGATATGGATACCAGTTCTACCTTTCCACATACCAAGGGTATGACTCCAGGCAAGTCTCAAAACCCTTAAATGCTCTAGACAACTCTTTGATTCTGAGTCATGGAGGAGGCACTTTCCATAATATGTATGAAAATACTTTGACTCTATTATAAAGCATATTTTTGAAAGAGATTTTTCTTAATGACTCCTGCTTTTCAAAGATGATTTTTCAGTCTCATAATTCCAGTTGGTGGTAAATTTTCTCTATCAATGAAGAAAAAGATATTCCAGAGTAAAAGAGCTGAGTTTAACAGAAAACAAAAAACCCCAACAAAAAACAGGAGGCAGGGGAGTTGGGAGATGGGAGCTTTGGTTTTATCCTTCTTTTTATTTGCTCTGGATCTTTGGCATTCACTTACCCTTCTCTCTCACCTTACTTATATCTGTAAAATTAAATGGCCTGTTAACACTTCCTAGCTGTGTGACCCTGGGCAAGTCATTTAACTCCAATTGCCTTAGCAAAAAAGCAAATAATAATGATAATAATAATAATAAATGGCCTGCATTAGAAGGTCTCAAAAGTCCCTTCCAGCTCCAAAATTCTAATTCTTCAGTTAAAAGTGATGGGAATTCACTAACAAAACCCAGGACATTGTTGCAAGGGTTTTAAAAGTACATGGTCTTTTCTAAAGAGATTTCTATCAGTTTGTAAATTGGTGGCAAAGTTTTCAGGATTTGAGAGCAATAACCTAGACTCGATATGAAGGATAAGAGGTAATAAGAAAAGAAAAAAGAAGCTAGGATAAATGGATGTAGACATACACATTCTGGCTTATTTGTTTCACCCTCAAGAAATCAGTAACAAATGCTTCTTCAACAGTCTCCTCTACTGGAGTAAGTGCACTGCTCTAACTTCAAACATAGTTTTAGGCACAGTATGGACCACAAAGTCTGACTTTTTCTTCTTTTCTTTCATAAAGTTGCAGGAGATAATGAAATGTGTTCTTCTAGACTAAGGAATATATGAGTCCCTTCCTATCCATGTACTTAATTGAGAAGTATAGATTAAGGGAGGGAGTTTTAGAGGTCATCTAAATACAGTTTTCTCACTTTCTAGGAGATAACCGAATTCTGAGGGAGACTACATCACTTGCCCAAGATTACATGGGTGGTAGAGAGCTCAAATTCAGGATGTGGACCTCTGAAATCAAGTGCTATTTCCAAAATATTCTGATTTGCTTAGGATTCAAAGTCCTACATAACAGGTCTTTCCAGCCTATACTTTCCCTTACATAGGCTTTGCTACAGCCAAACTGGATTATTCTCACCCTTTCTGATATTCTCTCATCTTACTTTTGCCATGTATGGAATGACCTTACTTTTTTCACTTGTTGACCTACTTAGAGATGCCACCCTGTCAGGAACCTTTCCTTTATCCAATTCGGCCAGAAATGATTTCTCCCTCATCTGATCTTATAGTACCTCATCATGCAAAGATATACATGGTATTATGTTATATTTGTATTACATTCCAACTTCATTATATATGCTTCTGGATGTCACATTGTTGCTTAGTAGATTATAAACTCCTTTAATATTGGTGCTATCTTATCTATTATCTCTCCATAATATCTAGCATAGTATATTGCACAAAGTCTGTGCCTGATGGACCTTTGTTGGAAGAAAGGAAGGGAGAAAGGAGAGAAAAAAGAGAGATATAGACAGAGATACAGATTGAGAGAGATTGAGAGAAAGATTAGTATAAATCATTATAGAGAATGAAAATCATCTGGAATGTCATCTTTGAAGAAAATGACACAAAGTTAATTCAGATGACTTTCAAGTTGTCATTTTATTGATGACTTATATGACTTTGAAAAATTACCACTCTTTAATCACAATTTATTCATGTATTTAACCTGTTTTGAAGACATTGGGGGAAAAAAGTTTAAATTTTTGGTGATTTATTTGCAAAATGGTGACAGGAAATATATAATCATTATTTAAATAAGCCATTACCTAATCAAACTAAAATTTTCAGTGAAATACTCAAATAAGTGAATTTTTTCCGAGCTCTTAAAAAAAATTTCAGTCATTTCAGTAAGTGTGATCATATAGTTTACTCATATAGTTATAGAATACTACTGATAGAAAGAACCTCATAAGAAAGGGCCTTAAACTCAGAATTAGGAAATCTAAGTTTTAGTGCCCAAAATGATACTTAGCTAATTGTATGACCTTGCAGATGTCATGTGACATCTTGATGCATCAGCTCCTCCTCACATGCTTTGTAAAGAAAGCACTAGATAAATCTTAAAATTCTATTTAAAGGTAAATTGTCAAATTTTCATCTCTCCTCAAGGAGATTTGGCTATGGGACAAACTGCCAAAATCTACTAATGGTCAAGATTAAAAAAGCAAAGGCTAAAACTCACCAAACTCAAAACTAAACTTTCTAAGTTTTTGTTTGCTTCATGTTAAGAAAGCTAGTATATTAAATTCTCAGAGACTTTAATGGCTTTTATTTACATTATTACATAATACTCAAATGAAAGATATAAACTGGTAGCTCTTTGACTCATCAGTTGGTATAATTTCTATTTCATTTGGAATCTTCTGGTATCAAGTTTAATATGAATTCCATTTCAGTTTTAAGATGACAAGGGGTTGGGGGAATTTCTTAAACTTTTTTGTCTCCTAACAGTTTGATCAAATTTATAAACCCTTTCTCAGAATAAATGGGAAAAAAAGGTGTGTATAGAATTGCAAAGGAAACCAATTATAATAAAATATATTTATCAAAATATTTTTAAAAAACAAAACAAGTTTAACTTCACCTTCAGGTTAAAAACACTCCTCTCCCAGCTTTAAGGAGTTGCTTAAACATGTTGTGACATTTGAGAGACAATATGGCACAGTGGACAGAAAGCCAGACATAAAGCTAGACTGAGTTCAAGTCTGACCTATTGACATATTGTTGGCCCCATTACTTTGGCTGCATCCTAACTGCTCAGAGCTCTGGGCAACTCCTTAATATTTTATGTTGCAGAGATGATCTACATCGAAGGAAAATGTTTCTTTATTTGGGAGTTCCCCATACAATAAAATGATAGATCTAATCTTTACTCCTCTCCCCATTTCAGGGGATCTCAAATTTTTTTTATCTCAAGACCTCTTTAGACTCTAAAAATTATTGAGGACCTCCCAAAGAGTCTCTTTTTTAAAAAATGGGGATTATATCTAATGATATTTACTATGTTAGAAATTAAAGTCTTAGTATCATTATGAAAACAGTTTGTTTCATTCTCTGAAAGGGTTTTTGGCAGCTGGTGGCAAAATAGATAAGACTGGTGGACTTGGAATTAGGAAACCTGAATTCAAATTTGAATTCATATACTTACTAGTTATGTGACTCTGGGTGAGTCATTTAATTTCTGTTTGCCTCAGTTCCCTCAACTGTAAAATGGGAATAATAATAGCACATACCTCACAAAGTTGTTGTGAAGATCAAGTGAGATAATAATTCATAAAATGTGCTTAGCACAATGCCTGGAACATTAGATGCTATAAAAAAGTTTATTCTTCCCTTCTTTTTTGGGAACCTACAGAGGTCCTCAAATCACACTTTGAGAATCACTTTTCTATTCTAAATCTAGTATCATTTGAATGATTCCTTTTCAAATAATGTAGCTCCCAAAATGATATTTCTAGATTTGTAGAAAACAGATTTGCCAGTTCTGTTCCTTGGAATCACAAGTGTATTTTTCTTTTATATTCTAGCTATTCTTCAATATAAGACTTTTTCACTTGTCAGCCTGGAAAGCATAGCACTATCTTTTGGAAGCTAATTTAAATATCCTCTTCAATTTAAGATTTGCTATATGAAAACAATGATGAAATAAAAAAGGAACAATCATCTTCCTCTAAAAACATAGTGATATAAAATGATGTATTGATTTAAAGCCTTTTACATCTCATCTTATTGAAACATAATTTGTACCCACAGAAAGACAATGTGAATTTATGTTTATACTTTAGAAATCCTCCTGTTCTTAAAAGAAAAATCAAGTCTAAATTCTCCTAAATTAATTTTTTAGGGGGTAGGAATACTGGGATCTGGGATTACTGACAAGATAATTACATTCACTGATAAAAACCAGCAATTTGTTTATAATCTCTAATCTTACAGAGATGCCTGGGACTCTGAAAGGTTAAATGATTTGTCTATGGACTTGAGTCTCAAGTCCTACTGAGTGCAAAGCCAGCATTCTCTCTTATTACTGTATTGCCTTTATCAAGCTCATTACTGACAAGAAACAGCACAAAATAAGAAAAATCCCCCTAAAACCCCAAACCGCAGAAAACTGAATTACAAATGACATAAGCATTTTCTTTGTTAATTTTATTGAATTATTTTTTCTGAGTAGATCTGATGCTCAACAGCAGGATGCACACACATGCCTAGATAGCCATATCACTTCTCATTTGTGAAACATAAGTTTTAGACAAGGAATTACAATAAAGATATAAGTATAATTAATTTTGTAGAGTATTTTCCTTCATTCAATAAATAAATAAATACTGAGCTTCTACTATATTACATACAAGCTATAATCAGCAGTACACTAGTGGATAAAAAGATGTAAGGACTTCACAACTTGATAGGGAAGATCACAGTTATTCAAAGGTATAAACATAAAGCAGAATGTGGCAAGTCCTATATAGAAAGATAAGTGGGAAGGAAGCAAAGAAGAGAGAAATTACTTCTAGCTTGAGAATAGGTGGGAAAAGGAAGAAGGAAAAGGAAAAGGTATTATGAAGAAAGTAGCATTTCATTTGAGCTTTAAAGGATGGATAGGAATTAGATTTATGCAGAAATGAGGGATAAGAAAAAGAGAAGAGAGGGATAGGCTACTTCAGGCTGAAAGAATAGCATGAGATATAAAAATCAAAGGAAGTTATGAGTAATCCAATCTTTCTAGAGCACAGGGTATTTTTAAGAAAATAGTGGGGCATAAAGTTGGAAAAGAAGGTTAAGAAATAGAACAACAGAACCAGAAATTTCATTTAAATACAAATTATATATTGTGATGACCAGTAGTATTTTTTTTTAATTTTTATTTTATTTGCATAACATATGTGTGGGTAATTCTTCAACAATAACCCTTACATAGCTTTCCGTTACAAATTTTTCCCCCAACTCCCCACCCCTCCCCTAGATGGCAGGATATCCACTACATGTTAATTATGTTAAAATATTGGCAAATCGAATATATGTATACATATTTCCAAACTTATCATTGGTGTGCAAGAAAAATCTTACCTACACAAACGATATATCAGATAAAGGAAACACAATGTAAGCAAACATCAATCAAGGAGTATGAGAATGTTATGTTGTGGTCCACATTTCGCATCCCTCTCTCTGGGTGTATATGGCTTACTTCAGTGAACAATTGGAGGTGGTTTGAAACATTTCATTGTTGAAGAGAGCCATGTCCATCAGAATTGATCGTCATATAGTACTGTTGTTGCCGTGTATAATGATCTCCTGGTTCTGCTCATTTCACTCAGCATCAGTTCATGCAAGTCTCTCCAGGCCTCTCTGAAATCATCTTGCTGGTCATTTCTTACAGAACAATAATATTCCATAGTATTCATATACCATAATTTATTCAGCCATTCTCCAATTGAAGGGCATCTATTCAATTTCCAGTTTCTAGCCACTACAAAAAGGGCTGCCACAAACATCCTTGCACATGTGGGGCCTTTTCCTTCCTTTATGATTTCTTTGGGATATAAGCCCAATAGAAATGCTGTTGGGTCAAAGGGTATGCACAGTTTGATAACTTTTTGAGCATAGCTCCAAATTGTTCTCCAGAATGGCTGTATCCGCTCACAGCTCCACCAACAATGCATCAGTGTCCCAGCCCTCCCACAACC